>JAQOXP010000039.1:0-150267 GCA_037013685.1 Acridotheres tristis
CCCTCAGGGACCCCAAAAATCCCCTCAGGGACCCCAAAATCCCTTCAGGGACCCCCCAAATTCCCTCAGGATCCCCAAAATCCCCTCAGGGATCCCCAAAAATCCCCTCAGGGACCCCAAAATCCCCTCAGGGACCCCAAAATCCTCTCAGGATCCCCAAAAATCCCCTCAGGATCCCCCAAAATCCCCTCAGGAATTCCCAAAAATCCCCTCAAGGACCCCAAAAATCCCCTCAGGGACCCCAAAATCCCCTCAGGGACCCCCCAAATCCCCTCAGGAAAACCCAAATCCCTTCAGGATCCCCCCTAAGTTCCCTCAGGATCCCCAAAATCCCCTCAGGATCCCCAAAATCCCCTCAGGAATTCCCAAAAATCCCCTCAGGGACCCCAAAAATCCCCTCAGGATCCCCAAAATCCCCTCAGGGACCCCCCAAAATCCTCTCAGATACCCCAAAAATCCCCTCAGGGACCCCAAAATCCCTTCAGGGACCCCCCCAAATTCCCTCAGGATCCCCAAAATCCCCTCAGGGATCCCCAAAAATCCCCTCAGGGACCCCAAAATCCCCTCAGGGACCCCAAAATCCCCTCAGGGACCCCAAAATCCCCTCAGGGACCCCCCAAATTCCCTCAGGATCCCCAAAATCCCCTCAGGGATCCCCAAAAATCCCCTCAGGGACCCCAAAATCCCCTCAGGGACCCCCAAAATCCCCTCAGGAATCCCAAAATTCCCTCAGGGACCCCAAAATCCCCTCAGGGACCCCAAAATCCTCTCAGGGACCCCCAAAATCCCCTCAGGGACCCCCAAAATCCCCTCAGGGACCCCAAAATCCCCTCAGGGACCCCCAAAATTCCCTCAGGAACCCCAAAATCCCCTCAGGGACCCCCAAAAATCCCCTCAGGGACCCCAAAATCCCCTCAGGGACCCCCCAAATTCCCTCAGGATCCCCAAATCCCCTCAGGAAAACCCAAATCCCTTCAGGATCCCCCCTAAGTTCCCTCAGGGACCCCAAAATCCTCTCAGGGATCCCCAAAATCCCCTCAGGGACCCCAAAAATCCCCTCAGGGACCCCAAAATCCCCTCAGGGATCCCCAAAAATCCCCTCAGGGACCCCCAAAATCCCCTCAGGGACCCCCCAAATTCCCTCAGGATCCCCAAATCCCCTCAGGAAAACCCAAATCCCTTCAGGATCCCCCCTAAGTTCCCTCAGGATCCCCAAAATCCCCTCAGGGACCCCAAAATCCTCTCAGGGACCCCAAAATCCCCTCAGGGACCCCAAAATCCCTTCAGGATCCCCAAAATCCCCTCAGGGACCCCCCAAATCCCCTCAGGATCCCCAAAATCCCCTCAGGGATCCCCAAAAATCCCCTCAGGGACCCCAAAATCCCCCCAGGGACCCCCCAAATTCCCTCAGGATCCCCAAATCCCCTCAGGAAAACCCAAATCCCTTCAGGATCCCCCCTAAGTTCCCTCAGGGACCCCAAAATCCCCTCAGGGACCCCAAAATCCCTTCAGGGACCCCAAAATCCCCTCAGGATCCCCAAAATCCCCTCAGGGATCCCCAAAAATCCCCTCAGGGACCCCAAAATCCCCTCAGGGACCCCCCAAATTCCCTCAGGATCCCCAAATCCCCTCAGGAAAACCCAAATCCCTTCAGGATCCCCCCTAAGTTCCCTCAGGGACCCCAAAAATCCCCTCAGGGACCCCAAAATCCCTCAAATCTCCTCAAGGACGCCCAAAACTCTTTTAGGATTCCCAAATCCACTCAGGGACCCCCAAAATCCCCTCACGAATCCCTCAGGAATCCCAAAATCCCCTCAGAGACCCCCAAATCCCCTCAGGGATCCCAAAAATCCTCTCACGATCCCAAAATCCCCCAACGACCCCCAAATCCCCTCAGAGACCCCTCAGGGATCCCCCAAATCCCCTCAGGGTCTCCTAAATCCCCCTAAAACCCCCCAAATCCCCTCACGGACCCCAAATACCCTCAGGGACCCCCAAAATCTCCTCAGGGTTCCCAAAAATCCTCTCACGATCGCCAAATTCCCCCAACGACCCCCAAATCCCCTCACGCACCCCAAAATTCCCTCAGGGACCCGAAAATCCCCCCAAAATCCCCCATAGCCCCCCAGCCCCCCCCCCCCCCCAAATCCCCTCAGGACCCCTCAGGGATCCCCAAACTCCCTGAGGACTCAACCAATCCCTTCAGGGATCCCCAAAATCCCCTCAGGGATCCCCCCCAAACCCCTTAAGGATCCCAAAATCCCCTCAGGACCCCCAAAATCCCCTCAGGACCCCCGCCATCCTCTTTTACCGCTTTTTCCTCCGTGCCCCGCAGGAACCGCTTCAGTCTGGAAGGCGGCAACGGCGCCGGCCCGGGGAACGGGTCCTTCTTCTGCGGGAAAAGCGCGAATGAGGCCGGGACCGCCCCAGAATCACCGGGGGATCCCCAAAATCCTCCCCGAGACCCCCAAATTTCGGGGATTTTACTCCCTCCCCCATCACTCACGCCGGACACGCTGCCCGCCATCGCCACCATGTGGGGAGGCCACACCTACTTCCGGGTGAGGAGCCAATCGGATTGAAGGGCGGGTAAAGCGTGGCCAATCAGAGCGAAGCGGAGCGGGAAGGGGTTGAGGGCGCAGGCGCCATCTTGGTGTAGGGCAAAGCGGCTATTCAATAGAGCGTGGCCGCCATCTTGGCCACGGGCGCAGGAGCGGACGTGGCCGCCGCCATCTTTGTTGAGGGCAAATCTCCGTACGGCACTTCCGGGTCCCTTTTCCCAAATGTTGGGGCCTCCCAAAATTCACTTTTTTCCCCCCGAAATCCTCCTTTTACTCTGGAATGAACTTTTATTCCTGAAATATCGGCATTTATTCCCCGAAAATGCGTTTTCCCCCTCCCCAAAAAAATCTGGTTTCATTCCCCAAAATTCCACGTGGATTTCCTGAAACTTTTATTCCCGAATTTGTATTTTTTTTGCCCCCCCAAAATGCTGCTTTGATTCCAAAATTCAGCTTTATTCCATAGATATCCGCTCTCATCCCCCAAATCTCCTCAAGTCCCCCCAAAATTCTGGAAATTCCGTTTCCAAAACCACCCAAAATTCCACTTCCATTCCCAAAAATTCCTTCAATTCCCCAAAAATTCCTTCAATTCCCCCCAAATCCTCTCCCATTCCCCCCAAAAAATCCCTTTCATCCCAAAAATCCGCTTTAATTCCCCAAAAATCCCCTTTTAATTCCCAAAAGCCCCTTTTCGAATCCCTAAAAATCCCCTCTGGAATTCCCACAACTCCATTTTTAATTCCCAAAATTCCACTCCCAAATTCCAAAAAATTCCGGTTTTATATTCCCGGAATTTTGTGTCCAGCCCTAAAATTCCTCCTTTTTTTCCTACACTTTTCCTTTTTTTCCCCCCCAAAAGTCCCAATCCCAAAAAAATCCCCCTTTAACCCTCCAAAAATCCATTTAATTCCCCAAAAAACCCCACTTTTATCCGGGTTTTCTCTAATTTTTCCCCAGTTTTCCATTTTTTTTCCCAGTTTTTCTCTCCTTTTTTCCCAATTTTTCCTGTCTTTATTTCTCATTTTCCCCCAGTTTTTCCCTCCCTTTTTTTCCAAATTTCTCCCTCATTTTTCCCAGTTTTCCCTCCTTTTTTCCCCTTTTTTTTCCCCAGTTTTTCTCTCCTTTTCCCCCAGTTTTTTCCTGATTTTTAAATTTTCCCCCTCATTTCCCCCCTCCCTTTTTTCCAATTTTTCCCCCCAAACACTGTAAAAAATTTCAATTTTATTCTCGAAATTTCTCCTCCAAAATCCATCCAATTCCTCCCATTTTTCCCATTTTGCCCCCTCATTTTTTCATCCTTTTATTTCCATTTTTCGTTCATTTTTTTCCGAATTTCTCCCTCATTTTCCCTCCTTTTTTCTCAGTTTTTCCCTCCCTTTTTCCCCAGTTTTTCTCTCCTTTTCCCCCCATTTTCCCCTCATTTTTAAGTTTTCCCCTTCATTTTTATCCCTCATTTTCCATCTTTTTTTCCCGTTTTTCCCTCATTTTTTCCCTTTTTTCCTCTCTTTTTCCCGTTTCTCCCCCTCATCTTTTCATCTTTTTTTCCCATTTTTTCCCTCATTTTTTTCTGAATTTCCCCCCTTACATTCCCTCCTTTTTTCTCAGTTTTTCCCTCCCTTTTCCCCCCATTTTTAAGTCTTTCCCTTCATTTTAATCCCTCACTTTTCCATCCTTTTTTCCCCATTTTTCCCCCTCATATTTTCCCAGTTTTTCCCTTTTTTCCCCAATTTTCCCCTTTTCCCGTTTCCCCTCTCATTTTTTTCCCAAATTTCTCCTTTTTTTCCCCCAGTTTTTCCTAATTTTTTCCCAATTTTTCTCTTTTTTCCCCATTTTTAATTTTTTTCCTGTCCCTTTTCCCTCATTTTTTTCCCATTTTTCCTCATTTCTTCCCCCTCATTTTTTCATCCTTTTTTCCCCATTTTTCCTTCATTTTTCCCCAAATTCTTCCCTCAGCTTTCCTCCTTTTCTTTCTTGGTTTTTCCTTCTCTTTTCCCATTTTTCCCTCATTTTTCCCCCCTCATTTCTCCCCGTTTTTCCCCCCAAAATCCACTCAAACCCTGCAAAAAATTCCGATTTTATCCTCAAAATTTCTCCTCCCACTCCAAAATCCACCAAATCCCTCCCAAATTTTCCCAGTTTTCCCCCCATTTCTTTCCCCCTCATTTTCCATTAATTTTTCCCAGTTTTTTCCTCATTTTTTCCCACTTTTCCCCTCCCATTTCTCCAGTGTTCCCCTCGTTTTTCCATCATTTTTCCCCGTTTTTCCCTCATTTTTTTCCAAATTTCTCCCTTTTTCCCCCAGTTTTTCCTGATTTTTTCCCATTTTTCTTTTTTTCCCATTTTCCCCCCAAAAATCCACTCACACACCCTGTAAAAAACTCCGATTTTATTCCCAAAATTTCTCCTCCAACCCCAAAATCCACCAAATCCCTCCCACTTTCCCTCGTTTTTCGCCGCATTTTTCCACTTTTCCATCCTTTTTTTCCCATTTTTCCCTCATTTTTCCGTTTTCTCCTTTTTTTTCCCCTCCATTTTTCCCCTTTCTCTTTCCTATTTTCCCCCTCATTTTTCCATCTTTTTTTCCCCATTTTCCCCTCATTTTTTCCCAAATTTCTCCCTTTTTTCCCCAGTTTTTCCTTCTTTTTCCCCATTGTTCCCTCATTATTTTTCCAACTTTCTTTTTCCCCCACTTTTTCCTGTTTTTTTCCCGATTTTTCCATCGCTTTTTCCCATTTTTCCCTCATTTTTCCCCACTTTCCCCCTCATTTTTACCCCAAAAATCCACTCACACCCTGCAAAAAATTCTAATTTTATTCCCAAAATTTCTCCTCCAACTCCAAAATCCACCAAATCCCTCCCATTTTCCCTCATTTTTCCCCCTCACTTTTCCATCCTTTTTTTCCCGTTTTTCCCTCGATTTTTCCCGATTCCTCCTCCTTTTTTCCTCAGTTTTTTCCCTCATTTTTCCCCAATTTTCCCCTCTCTCTTTCCCACTTTCCCCCTCATTTTTCCATCTTTTTTTTCCCATTTTTCCCCTCATTTTTCCCCCCAAAAATCCACTCACACGCCCTGCAAAAAACTCCGATTTTATTCCAGAAATTTCTCCTCCGACTCCAAAACCCCCAGGAACTCCCGGAAGTCCCGGAAGTCCCAGAACTCCCGGAAGTCCCAGAACTCCCGGAAGTCCCAGAACTCCCGGAAGTCCCGGAACTCCCGGAAGTCCCAGAACTCCCGGAAGTCCCTGAACTCCCGGAAGTCCCAGAACACCCGGAACTCCCGGAAGTCCCTGAACTCCCGGAAGTCCCGGAACTCCCGGAAGTCCCAGAACTCCCGGAAGTCCCTGAACTCCCGGAAGTCCCAGAACTCCCGGAAGTCCCAGAACACCCGGAAGTCCCAGAACTCCCGGAAGTCCCGGAACTCCCGGAAGTCCCTGAACTCCCGGAAGTCCCAGAACTCCCGGAAGTCCCTGAACTCCCGGCACTTCCGGAACTCCCAGAATTCCCGGCGGCGCCGCCATTTTTCTCCCCTCATTTTTTCTTGGACACCCCCACGGTTCTCCCGCGCCTCCCGGTGGTTTTGGTGTGCTGACCCCGCACCCGCAGCCTGCCAAAAATTATTAAAAATTAAAAATTAAAAAAACATTAAAAACCTCAAAAAATTCACAAAATCGCCGGGATGGAGGAGCAGAATTCCCGGTTTTTTTGGGGATTTTTTTTTTTTGGGATTTTACCCCCAGAAGTGGCGCAGGCCGCGGTGAGCTCGGATCTTCTTCAGGCGCTCCAGGTCCTCACGCAGTTTGTTATCCAGGCCGTTGGCCAAAACCTGGGAAAAAAACGGGAAAATTGGGAAAAATGGGGAAGATTGGGGGAAATGGGGGAAAAAAATTGGGAAAATTAGGGGAAAAAACGGGGAAATTCGGGGAAAAAATGGGGGGAAAATGGGAAAAATGGGGAAGATTGGGGGAAATGGGGATAAATGGGGGAAAAAATTGGGAAAATTAGGGGAAAAAACGGGAAAATTCGGGGAAAAAATGGAAAAACGGGAAAAAATGGGAAAAATGGGGAAGATTGGGGGAAATGGGGATAAATGGGAAAAAACACGGGAAAGTTTGGGGAAAAACCGGGAAAATTTGGGGAAAAAAATGGAAAAAATGGGGGGAAAAATGGGACAAATGGGGGAAAAATAAAAAAGATTGGGGGGAAATGGGGAAAAACGGGGAAATTCGGGGAAAAAATGGGAAAAATGGGGAAGATTGGGGGAAATGGGGATAAATGGGGGAAAAAATTGGGAAAATTAGGGGAAAAACGGGGAAATTCGGGAAAAAAATGGAAAAAATGGGGGAAAATGGGACAAATGGGGGAAAAATCCAGGAAATTCGGGGAAAAAAGGGGGGAAAATGGGAAAAATGGGGAAAATGGGGAAGATTGGGGGAAATGGGGATAAATGGGAAAAAACACGGGAAAGTTTGGGAAAAAAACGGGAAAATTTGAGGAAAAAAATGGAAAAAATGGGGGAAAAATGGGACAAATGGGGGAAAATAGAAAAGATTGGGGGAAATGGGGGAAAAACGGGGAAATTCGGGGAAAAAATGGGGGGAAAATGGGGAAGATTGGGGGAAAATGGGGAAAAATGGGGAAAAAATGAGGAAATTAGGGGAAAATTGGGGGAAAACGGGAAAATTGAGGAAAAATGGAGAAAAACAGGGAGAAATTGGGAAAAAACCTGGGGAAATTAGGGGAAAAAAAACCAGAAAAAATGAGGGGAAAATGGGAAGGATTGGGGAAAAAAATGTGGGAAAATGGGGGAAAATTAGGGTAAAGTTGGGGGAAAAAACGGGACAATTGGGAAAAAAAACAGGGAAATCAGGGAGGAAAAAGGGGAGAACTGGGGGGAAAAAGGGAAAGTTTGGGGGAAAAACAGGAATATTGGGAGAAAAATGGAAAAATTTGGGTAAAAATGGGGAAAACGGGGAAGATTGGGGAAAAAAGGGGGAAATTGAGGGAAATTAGCGGGAAAAAATGGGAAAATTGGGGGAAAAATTGGGCAAAAAGGGAAAATTAGGGAAAAAAACTGGAAAATTTGGGAGAAATTGGGGAAAAACGGGAAAAATGGGGGAAGAAAAGGAAAAATGGGGAAAAAATGAGAAAATTAGGAAAAATTGGGGGAAAAGGGGGAAAAAGCCCCAGGAAAATTAGGCAGAAATTGGGAAAAAATTGGGGGGAAAAATGGGAAAAAAATGGGGAAAATGGGGAAAAATGGGGAAATTGGGGAAAATGTGGAAAATAACGGAAAAAATTTGGAAGAAATTGGGGAAAAAAAAGACAAAATGGGGCAAAATGGGGAAAATGTAAAAAACTGGGGAAAAACAGGAAAATTGGGGGAAAAAGGGGGAAATTGGGAAAAAAATGGGAAAAATGGAAGGAAAAATGAGGAAAAAAACCTGGAAAATTTGGTAAAAATAGGGGAAAAAATGGGGAAAATCGGGGGAAAACGTGGAAAATTGGAAAAAAAATGGAGATAAAGAAAAAAAAAAGGAAATAAAGGGAAAATGGGGAAAAAAATTGGAAAATTGGTGGGAAAATGATGAAAAATTGGGGGAAATGGGGGAGAGGAGGAGCTGGGGACACCTTGGGGACACTTTGGGGACATTTTTGGGGACCCACCTGGGAGTATTTGCCATCCTTGACGTCCTTCTGTCGGTTGAGGAACCAATCAGGGATCTTGTACTGCCGGGGGTTCTGCATGATGGTGATCACCCTCTCCACCTGGGCACGCAGGGCAAGGTCACAACTGTCCCCACAGTGTCCCCAAATGTCCCCAACCCTCCCAGGTTCCCAAATCCCAAAAATGGGATCAAAAATCCCAAAAACTGCACCTGGATCGCAGCAAAAATGGCTGAAATGGCAACAAAAACCACCCCAAAATGACACAAGAAAACCAGCCCAAAATGCTCCTAAAGTGACCCCAAATCCTCCAAAAGTGTCCCCAAAGTGTCCCCAACCCCCACGGGGACAAAAATCCCAAAAATGGGATCAAAAATCCCAAAAACTGCACCTGGATCGCAGCAAAAATGGCTGAAATTGCAACAAAAACCACCCCAAAATGACACAAAATTCCCCCCAAACCAGCCCCAAATGCTCCTAAAGTGACCCCAAATCCTCCAAAAGTGTCCCCAAAGTGTCCCCAACCCCCACAGGGACAAAAATCCCAAAAATGGGATCAAAAATCCCAAAAATGGGATCAAAAATCCCAAAAACTGTACCTGGATCGCATCAAAAATGGCCAAAAAAACAACAAAAACCACCCCAAAATGACACAAAATTCCCCCCAAATGCTCCTAAAGTGACCCCAAATCCTCCAAAAATGACCCCAAAGTGTCCCCAAAGTGTCCCCAACTCCATGGGGACGGAAATCCCAAAAATGGGATCAAAAAATCCCCAAAACTGCACCTGGATCGCATCAAAAATGGCTGAAATGGCACAAAAAAATGTCTCACAATGCCACAAAAACCAGCCCAAAATGCTCCTAAAGTGTCCCCAAATCCTCCAAAAGTGTCCCCAAAGTGTCCCCAACCCCCATGGGGACAAAAATCCCAAAAATGGGATCAAAAATCCCAAAAACTGCACCTGGATCACATCAAAAATGGCTGAAATGGCACAAAAAACGTCCCAAAATTCCCCCAAAAATCCCAAAATGCTCCTAAAGTGTCCCCAAATCCTCCAAAAATGTCCCCAAAGTGTCCCCAACCCAAAGTGTCCCCATGGGGACAAAAATCCCAAAAACTACACCAAAAACGGCTGAAATAGAAAGAAAAAAAAATCCCCAAATCCCCTCAAACCGCCCCAATATCCCCTGGAAATGTCCCCAAGGTGTCCCCAGGTGTCCCCAAGGTGTCCCCAAGGTGTCCCCAAATGTCCCCAGGTGTCCCCAAGGTGTCCCCAAGGTGTCCCCAAAGTGTCCCCAGGTGTCCCCAAGGTGTTCCCAGGTGTCCCCAGGTGTCCCCAAGGTGTCCCCAGGTGTCCCCAGGTGTCCCCAAGGTGTCCCCAAAGTGTCCCCAGGTGTCCCCAAGGTGTTCCCAGGTGTCCCCAAGGTGTCCCCAAGGTGTCCCAAGGTGTCCCCAAGGTGTCCCAAGGTGTCCCCAGGTGTCCCCAGGTGTCCCCAAGGTGTCCCCAAGGTGTCCCCAGGTGTCCCCAAAGTGTCCCCAGGTGTCCCCAAATGTCCCCAGGTGTCCCCAAGTGTCCCCAGGTGTCCCCAAATGTCCCCAGGTGTCCCCAAGGTGTCCCCAGGTGTCCCCAGGTGTCCCCAAAGTGTCCCCAAGGTCTCCCCAAATGTCCCCAGGTGTCACCTCGTCCTCAGTGAGTTCCCCAACCCGTTTGGTCAGGTCGATGTCAGCCCCAATTTCACCCCAAAATCCCCTGGAAATGTCCCCAAGGTGTCCCCAAAGTGTCCCCAAAGTGTCCCCTAGGTGTCCCCAAGGTGTCCCCAGGTGTCCCCAAGGTGTCCCCAAAGTGTCCCCAGGTGTCCCCAGGTGTCCCCAAGGTGTCCCCAGGTGTCCCCAAAGTGTCCCAAGGTGTCCCCAGGTGTCCCAAGGTGTCCCCAGGTGTCCCCAAAGTGTCCCCAGGTGTCCCCAAAGTGTCCCCAAAGTGTCCCAAGGTGTCCCCAGGTGTCCCCAAGGTGTCCCCAGGTGTCCCCAAGGTGTCCCCAGGTGTCCCCAAGGTGTCACCTCGTCCTCGGTGAGCTCCCCAGCCCGTTTGGTCAGGTCGATGTCAGCCTTGCGCAGCACCACGTGAGCGTAACGGCGACCCACACCCTGCGGGGACAGTGAGGGGACAGTGAGGGGACAGTGAGGGGACAGTGAGGGGACAGTGAGGGGACAGTGAGGGGACAATGGGGACAGTGAGGGGACAGTGAGGGGACAGGGAGGGGACAGTGAGGGGACAGTGAGGGGACAATGGGGACAGTGAGGGGACAGTGAGGGGACAATGGGGACAGTGAGGGGACAGTGAGGGGACAGTGGGGACAGTGGGGACAGTGAGGGGACAGTGAGGGGACAGTGAGGGGACAGTGAGGGGACAGTGGGGATAGTGAGGGGACAATGGGGACAGTGAGGGGACAGTGAGGGGACAGTGAGGGGACAATGGGGACAGTGAGGGGACAATGGGGACAGTGAGGGGACAGTGAGGGGACAGTGGGGACAGTGGGGACAGTGAGGGGACAGTGAGGGGACAGTGAGGGGACAATGGGGACAGTGAGGGGACAGTGGGGACAGTGGGGACAGTGGGGACAGTGAGGGGACAGTGAGGGGACAATGAGGGGACAGTGAGGGGACAATGGGGACAGTGAGGGGACAGTGAGGGGACAGTGGGGACAGTGAGGGGACAGTGAGGGGACAATGGCGACAGTGAGGGGACAATGAGGGGACAGTGAGGGGACAATGGGGACAGTGAGGGGACAATGAGGACAGTGAGGGGACAGTGAGGGGACAGTGAGGGGACAGTGAGGGGACAATGGGGACAGTGAGGGGACAATGGGGACAGTGAGGGGACAGTGAGGGGACAGTGAGGGGACAGTGAGGGGACAATGGGGACAGTGAGGGGACAGTGGGGACAGTGAGGGGACAGTGAGGGGACAGTGAGGGGACAATGGGGACAATGGGGACAGTGAGGGGACAGTGAGGGGACAGTGGGGACAGTGAGGGGACAGTGAGGGGACAATGGGGACAGTGAGGGGACAGTGAGGGGACAGTGAGGGGACAATGGGGACAGTGAGGGGACAGTGAGGGGACAGTGAGGGGACAGTGAGGGGACAGTGAGGGGACAGTGGGGACAGTGAGGGGACAATGGGGACAGTGAGGGGACAGTGAGGGGACAGTGGGGACAGTGAGGGGACAGTGAGGGGACAATGGGGACAGTGAGGGGACAGTGAGGGGACAGTGAGGGGACAACGGGGACAGTGAGGGGACAGTGAGGGGACAGTGAGGGGACAATGGGGACAGTGAGGGGACAGTGAGGGGACAACGGGGACAGTGAGGGGACAGTGAGGGGACAGTGAGGGGACAATGGGGACAGTGAGGGGACAGTGAGGGGACAGTGAGGGGACAATGGGGACAGTGGGGACAGTGAGGGGACAATGGGGACAGTGAGGGGACAGTGAGGGGACAGTGGGGACAGTGAGGGGACAGTGAGGGGACAGTGAGGGGACAATGAGGACAGTGAGGGGACAGTGGGGACAGTGAGGGGACAGTGGGGACAGTGAGGGGACAGTGAGGGGACAGTGAGGGGACAATGGGGACAGTGAGGGGACAATGAGGGGACAATGAGGTGGCAGCATCCACAAGGCCACCACAGTGTCCCCAAACTCCTCCAGGTATCCCCAAACCCCCCCAAACTGTCCCCACACCCCCCCAAACTGTCCCCAAACCCCTCCCGATGTCCCCAAACCCCCTCAAAGTGTCCCCAAGGTGTCCCTGACATTCCCAAGCTCCCTTAAAATGTCCCCAAGGTGTCCCCAAACCCCCAAAACTGTCCCTGAGGTGTCCCCGATGTCCCCACACCCCTCAAAGTGTCCCCAAACCCCCTCAACGTGTCCCCAAGGTGTTCCTGATGTCCCCAAGCACCCTAAAATTGTCCCCAAGGTGTCCCCAATCCCTTCAATCTGTCCCTTAATATCCTCAAGGGATCCCCAATCCCCCGAAACTGTCCCCAACGCCTCTCAGGCTGTCCCCAACGTGTCCCTGCTGTCCCCAACCCCTCCCAGGCTGTCCCCAAGGTGTCCCCAATCCCCTCCAGGTGCCCCAAAACTCCCTCAAACTGTCCCCAGGGTGTCCCTGCTGTCCCCAACCCCCCTCCCGCTGTCCCCAGCCCCCCCCGAGGCTGTCCCTGGCTGTCCCCAAGGTGTCCCTGGCTGTCCCCAAGGTGTCCCCAGGCCCCTCCTGCTGTCCCCAGGGTGTCCCCGCTGTCCCCAAGGTGTCCCCCGGGCTGTCCCCAGGGTGTCCCTGGCTGTCCCCAAGGTGTCCCTGGCTGTCCCCAAGGTGTCCCCAGGCCCCTCCTGCTGTCCCCAGGGTGTCCCCGCTGTCCCCAAGGTGTCCCCGGGCTGTCCCCAGGGTATCCCTGCTGTCCCCAACCCCCCTCCTGCTGTCCCCAGGGTGTCCCCAGCCCCCTCCTGCTGTCCCCTGGGTGTCCCCGCTGTCCCCAAGGTGTCCCTGGCTGTCCCCAAGGTGTCCCCAGCCCCATCCTGCTGTCCCCAGGCTGTCCCCAAAATGTCCCCAGCCCCCTCCTGCTGTCCCCAGGCTGTCCCCAAGGTGTCTCCATCCCCCCTCCTGCAGTCCCCGCTGTCCCCAGGGTGTCCCTGGCTGTCCCCAAGGTGTCCCCAGCCCCATCCTGCTGTCCCCTGGCTGTTCCCGCTGTCCCCAAGGTGTCCTTGGCTGTCCCCAGCCCCCTCCTGCTGTCCCCAAGGTGTCCCTGGCTGTCCCAAAGGTGTCCCCAGCCCCCTCCTGCTGTCCCCAAGGTGTCCCTGGCTGTCCCAAAGGTGTCCCCAGCCCCATCCTGCTGTCCCCAAGGTGTCCCCGCTATCCCCAAGGTGTCCCTGGCTGTCCCCAGCCCCCTCCCGCTGTCCCCTGGTTGTCCCCAGGGTGTCCCCGCTGTCCCCAAGGTGTCCCCGGCTGTCCCCAAGGTGTCCCCGCTGTCCCCAAGGTGTCCTTGGCTGTCCCCAGCCCCCTCCCGCTGTCCCCTGGTTGTCCCCAGGGTGTCCCCGCTGTCCCCAAGGTGTCCTTGGCTGTCCCTAGCCCCCTCCCGCTGTCCCCTGGTTGTCCCCAGGGTGTCCCCGCTATCCCCAAGGTGTCCCTGGCTGTCCCCAAGGTGTCCCCGCTGTCCCCAAGGTGTCCCCGCTGTCCCCTGGCTGTCCCCAAGGTGTCCCCATCCCCCTCCCGCTGTCCCCAGCTGTCCCCTGGCTGTCCCCATCCCCCCTCCCGCTGTCCCCAGCTGTCCCCTGGCTGTCCCCATCCCCCTCCCGCTGTCCCCAGCTGTCCCCGTTGTCACCTTGATGGCGGTGATGGCGAAGGCGATCTTGCGGCGCCCATCGATGTTGGTGTTGAGCACCCGCAGAATGTGCTGGAACTTCTCGGGGATCACCAGAGACTGAGGGGACAGAGGGGACATCGGGGGACAAACGTCACCAAAATGGCACCGGGTGGCACCGAAGTGGCTCCAAAGGGCCCCAAAATGGCATCAAGTGGCCACAAAATGGCCCCAAACGGCCCCAAATGGCCCCAAAATGGCATCAAATTTCCATAAAATGGCATCAAGTGTCCACAAAATGGACCCAAATGGCCCCAAAATGGCCCCAAAATGGCACCAAGTGTCCACAAAATGGCCCCAAAATGGCCCCAAAATGGCATCAAGTGTCCACAAAATGGCCCCAAATGGCCCCAAAATGGCACCAAATGTCCATAAAATGGCCCAAAATGGCATCAAATGTCCACAAAATGGCCCAAATGGCCCCAAAATGTCCCCAAGTGTCCATAAAATGGCCCCAAATGGCCCCAAAATGGTATCAAATGTCCACAAAATGTCCCCAAATGGCCCTAAAATGGCCCCAAAATGGCACCAAGTGTCCACAAAATGGCCCCAAATGGCCCCAAAATGGCACCAAATGTCCATAAAATGGCCCAAAATGGCATCAAATGTCCACAAAATAGCCCCAAATGGCCCCAAAATGGTATCAAATGTCCACAAAATGTCCCCAAATGGCCTCAAATGGCCCCAAAATGGCACCAAGTGTCCACAAAATGGCCCCAAATGGCCCCAAAATGTCCCCAAGTGTCCATAAAATGGCCCCAAATGGCCCCAAAATGGTATCAAATGTCCACAAAATGTCCCCAAATGGCCCTAAAATGGCCCCAAAATGGCACCAAGTGTCCATAAAATGGCCCCAAATGCCCCCAAAATGGCATCAAATGTCCATAAAATGTCTCAAAATGGCATCAAATGTCCACAAAATGGCCCCAAAAGGCACTAGAATGGCATTAAAACGACCCAAATGTCACCAATTGACCCTAAACAGCCCCAAAGTGTCCCCAAGTGTCACGGAATGGCCCCAAATGTCCCCAAAATGTCCCCAAGTGAACCCAAAGTTTCACCGAAATGGCCCCAAGTGGCACCAACTGACCCCAAGTGGCACCAAAATGGCCTCAAGTGACCCCCAAGTGGCCACAAAACGGCCCCAAGTGCCACCAAATTTGGGGACATTCGGGGACATTGGGGGATTTAGGAACACCTGGGACATTGGGGGGGACATCGGGAGATATTTGGGGACGTTTGGGGACATTTCAGGGTATTGGGGACATTGGGGGTACCGGGGACCTCAGGGGAATTGGGAACAGTGGGGACATTGGGGGGATTTGGGGACACTGGGGGGATTTGGGGACATTGGGGGATTTGGGGACATTGTGAGATTTGGGACATTGGTAACATTGGGTGGACATCGAGAGAATCGAGAACATTTAGGAGATTTGGGGACATTCGGGGACATCAGTCCGGGGGACAGGCCTGGGGGGTGGCTTCGGGACGATTTTAGGAGGGGCTGAGGAAAATGTCGGGAGGATTTGGGACATTTGCAGGGAGGTCGGGGACACCCGCAGGGGATTGGGGACACTTTTAAAAAGTTGGAGACATTTGGAAAGAGATTGGGGACAGTTTTGGGGGTTGGGGACAATTCTGGGTGAGGGTTGGGGAAGTTTCCGACACCTCGGGGCCGCTTTGAGGCGACACGGCCATGAGGGGAGCGAAGGCCGCCATGACACCTGAGGGGGGGGGGTGTCGGGTATTCGCGCCCCTCCCGCCGCCATCGCCGCTCGCCGCCGCCCCATTCCCGCCCCGCCGCCTCCCTCGGCGCCGCCGCCATCGCCCCGCGCCCTTCGCGCCGCCCGCCGCCCTCCCCGCACGCCGATGACGGCGGATCCCGGCCGGGACCTCACCATGGCTGCGGCCTCCGCGGGGAGCTCTGCCGGGGGAAAGAAGGAGGCGGAAGTGACGTCACGAGCCGCGCCCGCACGCCGTGCGTCAACAAGATGGCGGCGCAGACTGAGGTAGCGCCGGGAGCGGGCGAGGTTTGGGGGATGCAGGGATTTGGTTTGGGGTTTCTTGGGGCGTTTTCTGTGGGGATTTGGGAGATTTTGGGGATCGCGGAGGGCGTGAGGGGGTTCTCAAAGCGGTTGTGGCGCAGGTGGCGGCGATGGAGGCGCCGCTGGAGGCGGAGCTGGAGGCGGAGCTGGACCTGGAAGGGGCGGAGCTGGAGGAGGTGGATGGTGAGAGCGGCGGGGCAATTAAAAAGGCGGATTAATTAACGCGTAATGAGGGGGCGGGGCCGGACAGGGAACAGGTGAGAGGGGGGTGGGGCCTGCAGGTGGAATGGGCGTGGCCAGAACCGCGGGGGCGTGACCATGACCTTATATGGGTATGTGATGTAATGGGGGCGTGGTCATTTCCCTTATATGGATGTGACTGACGTGCCGGGTGCGCATTGCCGCCAATGGAGGGGGCGTGGCCTGTGGGAGGGGCGTGGCCAGCGCGGACGGAACCATTTGCGTGTCTGCGCGGGGGGGGGGGGGGATGGGGTATTCCCCAATCCCACCCCATTTTTTTCCATTTTTTCCCGCGTTTTTTTCCCGCGATTTTTCCCAATTTTCCCCGTTTTGTTCCCGTTTTTCCCAGTGCACATCCAGGAAAACCTGGAGGACGCGCTGGTGCAGGAGGCGCTGCAGACCGTGAGTGGCCCCTCCCTAAAACACCCCCAAAAACGTCCCCAAATGTCCTAAAATAGCCCTAAAAACGTCCTCAAATGTCCCCAAATGTCCCCAAAATGTCCCCAAATGTCCCCAAAATGTCCCCAAATGTCCCCAAATTGCCGTTGCAGGGCGTGGACCTGCGCCAGTATTCCCGGCAGGTGGAGCTGGAGCTGCAGGAAGTGGAGAGGGCCTCGATCCAGGATTGTATCCCCCCCAAAAAAATTGTCCCCAAAAAAATTGTCCCCCAAAAAATTGTCCCCAAAAAATTGTCCCCAAAAAAATTGTCCCCAAAAAATTGTCCCCAAGGCGTCCCCGAGGGTGAAGTCCCCGAAAATCCCCAAATTTGGCGCCAAATTCTTTGGGATTTGTCCCACATTCTCCACAATTGTCCCCAAGGTGTCCCCAAGGTGTCCCCAGGTGTCCCCAAGGTGTCCCCAAGGTGTCCCCAGGTGTCCCAAGGTGTCCCCAAGGTGTCCCCAAGGTGTCCCCAAGGTGTCCCCAGGGTGTCCCCAAGTGTCCCCAGGTGTCCCCAAGGTGTCCCCAGGTGTCCCCAAGGTGTCCCCAGGTGTCCCCAGGGTGTCCCCAAAGTGTCCCCAGGTGTCCCCAAGGTGTCCCCAGGGTGTCCCCAAAGTGTCCCCAGGTGTCCCCAAGGTGTCCCCAGGTGTCCCCAGGGTGTCCCCAAAGTGTCCCCAGGTGTCCCCAAAGTGTCCCCAGGTGTCCCTGAGTGTCCCCAAGGTGTCCCTGAGTGTCCCCAGGTGTCCCCAGGTGTCCCCAAAGTGTCCCCAGGTGTCCCCAAGGTGTCCCCAAAGTGTCCCCAGGTGTCCCCAGGTGTCCCCAAAGTGTCCCCAAGGTGTCCCCAAGGTGTCCCCAAGGTGTCCCCAGGTGTCCCCAAGGTGTCCCCAAGGTGTCCCCAAGGTGTCCCCAAAGTGTCCCCAAGGTGTCCCCAGGTGTCCCCAAGGTGTCCCCAAGGTGTCCCCAAGGTGTCCCCAAAGTGTCCCCAGGTGTCCCCAAGGTGTCCCCAAGGTGTCCCCAGGTGTCCCCAGGTGTCCCCAAGGTGTCCCCAAGGTGTCCCCAGGTGTCCCCAGGTGTCCCTTGACCCCTCAGACATCCGGGAGAGCGAGAACATCGCGGAGCTGCACAACCAGATCAGCGCCTGCGACGCCAGGTCCCCAGGTGTCCCCAGTGTTGTCCCCAAGTGTGTCCCCAAGATGTCCCCAGATGTCCCCAAGGTGTCCCCAAAATGTCCCCAGATNGCCCCAAATGTCCCCAAAATGTCCCCAAGGGGTGGCCCCAAGTGTCCCCAAAGGTGTCCCCAAGTGTCCCCAAAGTGTCCCCAGATGTCCCCAAGTGGTCCCCAAGGTGTCCCCAAATGTCCCCAGGTGTCCCCAAAGTGTCCCACAAAATGTCCCCAGGTGTCCCCAAGGTGTCCCCAAAGGTGTCCACAAGTGTCCCTAAATGTCCCCTCAGACATGGCCGGGAGATGCGCCAGAACATCGCCCGGAAATGGCACAACCAGATCAGCGCCTGCGACGCCATCCTCGAGGTGACAGCCACTAGTGTCCCCAAGTGTCCCCAAAATGTCCCCAAAATGTCCCCAGAATGGCCACAAATGGCCCCAAAATGTCCCCAGAATGGCCCCAAATGGCCCCAGTTGTCCCCCAAGGTGTCCCCAAATGTCCCCAAATGTCCCCAAAGTGTCCCCAAATGTCCCCAAACCCCATAAACACCCCCAGGATCCCCTAAAAATTCCTCTAAAAATGTCATAAAATTGCCAAAAAACGCCTTAAAATCCCCAAAAAAAGCCCCAAAACCGCCGGAAAAAAACCCCAAATTGTCCCCAAATTGTCCCTGAATGTCCCCAAATGTCCCCAAACCCCATAAACACCCCCAGGAGCCCCTAAAACAGCCACAAAACCCCCCAAAAAATCACCCTAAAATTGCCAAAAATCACCTTAAAATCGCCAAAAAAACGCCTTAAAATCCCCAAAAAAAGCCCCAAAACCGCCGGAAAAAAAACCCCAAATGTCCCCAAATTGTCCCTGAGTGTCCCCAACTGTCCCCAAACCCCATAAACACCCCCAGGAACCCCTAAAACAACCACAAACTCCCCAAAAAATCACCTTAAAATTGCCAAAAAATCACCTTAAAATTGGCAAAAAACGCCTTAAAATCCCCCAAAAAAGCCCCAAAACCCCCGGAAAAAAACCCCAAATGTCCCCAAATTGTCCCTGAGTGTCCCCAACTGTCCCCAAACCCCATAAACACCCCCAGGAACCCCTAAAAATTCCTCTAAAAATGTCATAAAATCGCCAAAAAACGCCTTAAAATTGCCCAAAAAACGCCTTAAAATCCCCAAAAAAACGCCATAAAATCCCCAAAAAAAGCCCCAAAACCCCCGGAAAAAAACCCCCAAACTGTCCCCAAATTGTCCCTGAGTGTCCCCAAATTGTCCCTGAGTGTCCCCAAATTGTCCCTGAGTGTCCCCAAATTGTCCCTAAATGTCCCCAGACCTCATAAACAACCCCAGGATCATCAAAAATCACCTTAAATTCACCAAAAAACGCCTTAAAATTGCCAGAAAACGCCTTAAAATCCCCAAAAAAAGCCCCAAAACCGCCGGAAAAAAACCCCAAACTGTCCCCAAATTGTCCCTGAGTGTCCCCAAATGGTCCCTGAATGTCCCCAGACCCCATAAACAACCCCAGGAGCCCCAAAAAACGCCCCTAAAATGCTGAAAAAACGTCATAAAATTGCCAAAAAAACGCCATAAAATCCCCAAAAAAAGCCCCAAAACCCCCGGGAAAAAAACCCCAAATTGTCCCCAAACTGTCCCTGAGTGTCCCCAAATGTCCCCAAACCCCATAAACACCTCCAGGATCCCCAAAAAACGCCCCTAAAATGCTGAAAAAATGTCATAAATTTACCAAAAAACCGCCATAAAATCCCCAAAAAAAGCCCCAAAACCCCCGGGAAAAAACCCCAAATGTCCCCAAATGGTCCCTGAGTGTCCCCAAATGTCCCCAAACCCCATAAACACCCCCAGGATCCCCTAAAACAGCCATAAAATCCCCCAAAATCATCTTAAAATTGCCCAAAAACGCCTTAAAACCGCCAAAAAAAGCCCCAAAACCGCCGGAAAAAAACCCCAAACTGTCCCCAAATTGTCCCTGAGTGTCCCCAAATGTCCCCAGACCCCATAAACACCCCCAGGATCCCCTAAAACAGCCACAAAATCCCCCAAAAAATCATTTTAAAATTGCCAAAAAATCACCTTGAAATTGCCAAAAAACGCCTTAAAATCCCCAAAAAAAGCCCCAAAACCGCCGAAAAAAAACCCCAAATGTCCCCAGATTGTCCCTGAGTGTCCCCAAATGTCCCCAAACCCCATAAACACCCCCAGGAACCCCTAAAACGCCCCTAAAATGCTGAAAAAATGTCATAAATTTACCAAAAAAACGCCATAAAACCCCCCAAAAAAGCCCCAAAACCGCCGGGAAAAAACCCCAAATGTCCCCAAATTGTCCCTGAGTGTCCCCAAGTGTCCCCAAACCCCATAAACACCCCCAGGATCCCCTAAAACAGCCACAAAATCCCCAAAAATCACCTTAAAATTGCCAAAAAATCACCTTAAAATTGCCAAAAAAGAGCCATAAAATCCCCAAAAAAAGCCCCAAAACCCCCAGAAAAAAACCCCAAATTGTCCCCAAATTGTCCCTGAGTGTCCCCAAATGTCCCCAGACCCCATAAACACCCCCAGGAACCCCTAAAAATTCCTCTAAAAATGTCATAAAATTGCCAAAAAACGCCTTAAAATTGCCAAAAAAACGCCTTAAAATCCCCAAAAAAAGCCCCAAAACCGCCGGAAAAAAACCCCAAACTGTCCCCAAATTGTCCCTGAGTGTCCCCAAATGTCCCCAGACCCCATAAACACCCCCAGGAGCCCCTAAAAATTTCTCTAAAAATATCATAAAATCGCCAAAAAAGAGCCATAAAATTCCCAAAAAAAGCCCGAAAACCCCCGGAAAAAAACCCCAAACTGTCCCCAAATTGTCCCTGAGTGTCCCCAAATTGTCCCTAAATGTCCCCAGACCTCATAAACAACCCCAGGATCATCAAAAATCACCTTAAAATCGCCAAAAAACGCCTTAAAATCGCCAAAAAAACGCCATAAAATCCCCAAAAAAAGCCCCAAAACCGCCGGAAAAAAACCCCAAATTGTCCCCAAATTGTCCCTGAGTGTCCCCAAATGTCCCCAAACCCCATAAACACCCCCAGGATCCCCTAAAACAGCCACAAAATCCCCCAAAATCATCTTAAAATTGCCCAAAAATGCCTTAAAATCACCAAAAAAACGCCTTAAAATCACCAAAAAAAGCCCCAAAACCGCCGGAAAAAAACCCCAAATGTCCCCAAATTGTCCCTGAGTGTCCCCAAATGTCCCCAGACCCCATAAACACCCCCAGGAGCCCCTAAAAATTCCTCTAAAAATGTCATAAAATCCCCAAAAAATGCCTTAAAATCACCAAAAAAACGCCTTAAAATCCCCAAAAAAGCCCCAAAACCGCCGGGAAAAAACCCCAAACTGTCCCCAAATGTCCCCAAATGTCCCCAGACCCCATAAACACCCCCAGGAACCCCTAAAAGAGCCACAAAATCCCCAAAAATCACCTTAAAATTGCCAGAAAATCACCTTAAAATTGCCAAAAATCACCTTAAAATCGCCAAAAAACGCCTTAAAATCCCCAAAAAAAGCCCCAAAACCGCCGGAAAAAAACCCCAAATGTCCCCAAACTGTCCCTGAGTGTCCCCCACTGTCCCCAGCGCATGGAGCAGATGCTGGGCTCGTTCCAGAGCTCGCTGAGCTCTCTGAGCTGGGAGATCCGAGCGCTGCAGGGCCAGGCCGGGGCCATGAACGTGCGGCTGCAGAACCGGCGGCGGGTTCGAGACAGCCTGGGGGGGCTGCTGGACGAGCTGGTGGTGCCCCACGACATGATCAGGTGGGGGAAAAAAATGGGGATTTGGGAATAAAAGATGGGAATTGGGGAAAAAATCCCGAAAAAATGGGGTCTGGGGGTCAAAAAATGGGGTTTGGGGGCGAAAAAATGTGAATTTGGGACCCAAAATTGGGGATTTTGCACAGGCAGGACGAGCTGGTGGTGGCCCAGGACAGGATCAGGTGGGGGAAAATGGGAATTTGGGAATAAAAAAATGGGAATTTGGGAAAAAATCCCGAAAAAATGGGGTTTGGGGGTGAGAAAATGGGGATTTGGGACCCAAAAATGGGGTTTGGGGACAGGCTGGGGGGGCTGCTGGACGAGCTGGTGGTGGCCCACGAGATGATCAGGTGGGAATAAAAGATGGGGATTTGGGAATAAAAGATGGGAATTGGGGAAAAAATCCCGAAAAAATGGGGTCTGGGGGTGAAAAAATGAGATCTAAAGGCGAAAAAATGGGGATTTTGCACAGGCAGGACGAGCTGGTGGTGACCCAGGACAGGATCAAGTAGGGAAATGGGAATAAAAAATGGGAATTTGGGAATAAAAGATGGGAGTTTGGGAAAAAATCCCAAAAAAATGGGGACTGGGGGGGAAAAAATGGGGCCTGGGGGTGAAAAAATGGGGATTTGGGACCCAAAAATGGAGATTCTGAACAGGCAGGACGAGCTGGTGGTGGCCCAGGACAGGATCAGGTGGGGAAATGGGAATAAAATATGGGAATTTGGGAAAAAATCCCAAAAAAATGGGGTCTAGGGGTCAAAAAATGGGCTTTGGGGGCGAAAAAATGTGAATTTGAGACCCAAAAATGGGATTTGGGGACAGGCTGGGGGGGCTGCTGGACGAGCTGGTGGTGCCCCAGGACATGATCAGGTGGGGAAAAATGGGAATAAAAAATGGGAATTTGGGAAAAAAATGGGAATTTTGGGAAAAAATCACGAAAAAATGGGGTCTGGGGGTGAAAAAATGGGGTTTGGGGGTGAAAAAATGGGGATTTGGGACCCAAAAATGGAGATTCTGAACAGGCAGGACGAGCTGGTGGTGGCCCAGGACAGGATCAGGTGGGGAAAATGGGAATTTGGGAATAAAAGATGGGAATTGGGGAAAAAATCCCGAAAAAATGGGGTCTGGGGGTGAAAAAATGTGAATTTGGGACCCAAAAATGGGGATTTTTCACAGCCAGGACGAGCTGGTGGTGGCCCAGGACAGGATCAGGTGGGGAAATGGGGATTTGGGAATAAAAAAATGGGAATTTTGGGAAAAAATCCCGAAAAAATGGGGTCTGGGGGTCAAAAAATGGGGTTTGGGGGTGAAAAAATGTGAATTTGGGACCCAAAAATGGGGATTTTTCACAGCCAGGATGAGCTGGTGGTGGCCCCAGGACAGGATCAGGTGGGGAAATGGGAATAAAATATGGGAATTTGGGAATAAAATATGGGAATTGGGGAAAAAATCCCAAAAAAATGGGGTCTGGGGGTCAAAAAATGGGGTTGGGGGGCGAAAAAATGGGAATTTGGGACCCAAAAATGGGGTTTGGGGACAGGCTGGGGGGGCTGCTGGACGAGCTGGTGGTGCCCCACGACATGATCAGGTGGGAATAAAAGATGGGAATTTGGGAATAAAAGATGGGAATTGGGGAAAAAATCCCGAAAACATGGGGTCTGGGGGTCAAAAAATGGGGTTTAGGGGTGAAAAAATGGGGTTTTGGGACCCAAAAATGGGGTTTGGGGACAGCCTGGGACGAGCTGGTGGTGGCCCAGGACAGGATCAGGTGGGAATAAAAGATGGGAGTTTGGGAATAAAAAATGGGAATTTGAGAATAAAAAATGGGAATTTCGGGAAAAAATCCCAAAAAAATGGGGTCTGGGGGTCAAAAAATGGGGATTTGGGACCCAAAAATGGAGATTCTGAACAGGCAGGACAAGCTCGTGGTGCCCCAGGACAGGATCAGGTGGGGAAAATGGGAATAAAAAATGGGAATTTGGGGGAAAAATGGGAATTTGGGAATAAAATCCCGAAAAAATGGGGTTTGGGAGCAAAAAAATGAGATCTGGGGGTGAAAAAATGGGGATTTTTCACAGCCAGGACGAGCTGGTGGTGCCCCAGGACAGGATCAGGTGGGGAAATGGGAATAAAAAATGAGAATTTGGGAAAAAAATGGGAATTTGGGAATAAAAAATGGGAATTTTGGGAAAAAATCCCGAAAAAATGGGGCTATGGGGGTGAAAAAATGTGAATTTGGGACCCAAAAATGGGGTTTGGGGACAGGCTGGGGGGGCTGCTGGACGAGCTGGTGGTGGCCCAGGGCATGATCAGGTGGGGGAAAAAAATGGGGATTTGGGAATAAAAGATGGGAATTGGGGAAAAAATCCCGAAAAAATGGGGTCTGGGGGTCAAAAAATGGGGTTTGGGGGCGAAAAAATGTGAATTTGGGACCCAAAAATGGGGTTTGGGGACAGGCTGGATGAGCTGGTGGTGGCCCAGGACAGGATCAGGTGGGGAAAATGGGAATAAAAAATGGGAATTTGGGGGAAAAATGGGAATTTTGGGAAAAAATCCCAAAAAAATGGGGTCTGGGGGTCAAAAAATGAGATCTAAAGGCGAAAAAATGGGGATTTTGCACAGGCAAGACGAGCTGGTGGTGGCCCAGGACAGGATCAAGTAGGGAAATGGGAATAAAAAATGGGAATTTGGGAATAAAAGATGGGAATTGGGGAAAAAATCCCGAAAAAATGGGGTCTGGGGGTCAAAAAATGGGGATTTGGGACCCAAAAATGGGGTTTGGGGACGGGCAGGATGAGCTGGTGGTGGCCCAGGACAGGATCAGGTGGGGAAAAATGGGAATAAAAAATGGGAATTTGGGGAAAAAATGGGAATTTTGGGAAAAAATCCCGAAAAAAATGGGGTTTGGAGGTGAAAAAATGGGGATTTGGGACCCAAAAATGGAGATTCTGAACAGGCAGGACGAGCTCGTGGTGGCCCAGGACAGGATCAGGTGGGGAAAATGGGAATAAAAAATGGGAATTTGGGAATAAAAGATGGGAATTTGGGAAAAAATCCCGAAAAAATGGGGTCTGGGGGTGAAAAAATGGGGATTTGGGGGTGAAAAAATGGGGATTTGGGACCCAAAAATGGGATTTGGGGACAGGCTGGATGAGCTGGTGGTGGCCCAGGACAGGATCAGGTGGGGAAAAATGGGAATAAAATTTGGGAATTTGGGGAAAAAATGGGAATTTGGGAAAAAATCCCGAAAAAATGGGGTCTGGGGGGGAAAAATCCGGAATAAAATGGGGTTTGGGGGTGAAAAAATGGGATTGAATGGGATTTTATTGGGATTTTAATGGGATTGAATGGGATTTTATTGGGATTTTAATGGGATTTTAATGGGATTTTAATGGGATTTTTCCCATTTTTCCCATTTTTGGACGGATTTTGATGGGATTTTCCCCATTTTTCCCATTTCTTGATGGATTTTTCTCATTTTTGGACGGATTTTGATGGGATTTTAATGGGATTTTTCCCATTTTTCCCCATTTTTAGATGAGATTTTCCCATTTTTTAATGGATTTTGTTGGGATTTTTCCCATTTTCCCCATTTTTGGACAGATTTTGATGGGTTTTTTTCATTTTTTGATGGGGTTTTTCCCATTTTTTCCCATTTTTCCCCATTTTTGGATGAGATTTTCCCCATTTTTGGACGGATTTTAATGGAATTTATTGGGATTTAATACAATTTAAATCGGATTTTAATGACATTTTAACGGGATTTTAATGGGATTTTCATGAGATTTTAATGGTTTTTAATGGAATTTAATAGGATTTTAATGGGATTTAATGGGGTTTTAATGGGATTTTGTTGGGATTTTCCCCATTTTTCCCCATTTTTGGATGGATTTCCCCCATTTTTTGGATGGATTTTGATGGGGTTTTTCCCATTTTTTGGATATTTTTCCCCATTTTTGGACGGATTTAAGGGGATTTAATGGGATTTTGATGGGATTTTAATGGGATTTTAATGGGATTTTCCCCATTTTTCCCACGTTTGGGCGGATTTAATGGGATTTCGATGGGATTCTCCCCATTTTTGGACGGATTTTGATGGGATTTTCCCCGTTTTTCCCCATTTTTGGATGGATTTTCCCCATTTTTGGATGGATTTTCCCCATTTTTGGATGGATTTTCCCCATTTCGGGGCAGATTTCGATGGGGTTTTTTCCATTTTTGGGCGGATTTTCCCCATTTTTGGGCGGATTTAATGGGATTTTGATGGGATTTTCCCCATTTCCCGGTGTCCCAGTGTGATCCTGGAGTCCCCAGTGACGAGCCCGGAGTTCCTGGCGCGGCTGCAGGAACTGGGATTGGATGGGATTGAATGGGATTGGATGGGATTGGATGGGATTGGATGGGATTGGATGGGATTGGATGGGATTGAATGGGATTGGATGGGATTGGATGGGATTGGATGGGATTGGATGGGATTGAATGGGATTGGATGGGATTGGATGGGATTGGATGGGATTGGATGGGATTGAATGGGATTGGATGGGATTGGATGGGATTGGATGGGATTGGATGGGATTGAATGGGATTGGATGGGATTGGATGGGATTTTAATGGAATTTATTGGGATCTAATACGATTTTAATCGGATTTTAATAACATTTTAACAGGATTTTAATGGGATTTTAATGGGATTTTCTTGAGATTTTACTGGTTTTTAATGGGATTTAATAGGATTTTAATGGGATTTAATGGGGTTTTAATGGGATTTTGTTGGGATTTTCCCCATTTTTGGATGGATTTTCCCCATTTTTGGATGGATTTTCCCCATTTCTGGGTGGATTTCGATGGGGTTTTCCCCATTTTTGGGCGGATTTTCCCCATTTCTGGGCAGATTTCGATGGGGTTTTTTCCATTTTTGGACGGATTTTCCCCATTTCTGGGCGGATTTCGATGGGGTTTTTTCCATTTTTGGGCGGATTTTCCCATTTTTTGATGGGATTTTCCCCATTTCCCGGTGTCCCAGTGTGATCCTGGAGTCCCCAGTGACGAGCCCGGAGTTCCTGGCCCGGCTGCAGGATCTGGGATTGGATGGGATTGGATGGGATTGGATGGGATTGGATGGGATTGAATGGGATTGGATGGGATTGGATGGGATTGGATGGGATTGGATGGGATTGGATGGGATTGGATGGGATTGGATGGGATTGGATGGGATTGAATGGGATTGGATGGGATTGGATGGGATTGGATGGGATTGGATGGGATTGGATGGGATTGGATGGGATTGGATGGGATTGGATGGGATTGGATGGGATTGAATGGGATTGGATGGGATTGGATGGGATTGGATGGGATTGAATGGGATTGAATGGGATTGGATGGGATTGGATGGGATTGGATGGGATTGGATGGGATTTTAATGGGATTGGATGGGATTGGATGGGATTGAATGGGATTGGATGGGATTGGATGGGATTGAATGGGATTGAATGGGATTGAATGGGATTGGATGGGATTGGATGGGATTGGATGGGATTTTAATGGGATTGGATGGGATTGGATGGGATTGGATGGGATTGGATGGGATTTTAATGGGATTGGATGGGATTGGATGGGATTGGATGGGATTGGATGGGATTGGATGGGATTGGATGGGATTGGATGGGATTGGATGGGATTTTAATGGGATTGGATGGGATTTTAATGGGATTGGATGGGATTGAATGGGATTGGATGGGATTGGATGGGATTGGATGGGATTGGATGGGATTTTAATGGAATTTATTGGGATTTAATACAATTTAAATCGGATTTTAACGACATTTTAATGGGATTTTAATGGGATTTTAATGAGATTTTAATGGGTTTTAATGGAATTTTAATAGGATTTAATTGGGACTTAATGGGGTTTTAATGGGATTTTGTTGGGATTTTCCCCATTTTTCCCCATTTTTGGATGGATTTTCCCCATTTTTGGATGGATTTTCCCCATTTTTGGATGGATTTTCCCCATTTTTGGGCGGATTTTCCCCTTTCTGGGCGGATTTCGATGGGGTTTTTTTCCATTTTTGGGCGGATTTTCCCATTTTTTGATGGGATTTCCCCCATTTCCCGGTGTCCCAGTGTGATCCTGGAGTCCCCAGTGACGAGCCCGGAGTTCCTGGCCCGGCTGCAGGAACTGGGATTGGATGGGATTGGATGGGATTGGATGGGATTGGATGGGATTGAATGGGATTGGATGGGATTGGATGGGATTGGATGGGATTGGATGGGATTGGATGGGATTGAATGGGATTTTAATGGGATTGAATGGGATTGAATGGGATTGGATGGGATTGGATGGGATTTTAATGGAATTTATTGGGATTTAATACAATTTAAATCGGATTTTACTGACATTTTAACGGGACTTTAATGGGATTTTCATAAGATTTTAATGGTTTTTAATGGGATTTAATAGGATTTTAATGGGCTTTAATGGGGTTTTAATGGGATTTTGTTGGGATTTTCCCCATTTTTCCCCATTTTTGGATGGATTTCCCCCATTTTTGGGCGGATTTTCCCCATTTTTGGGCGGATTTTCCCCATTTCTGGGCGGATTTCGATGGGGTTTTTTCCATTTTTGGGCGGATTTTCCCCATTTCTGGGCGGATTTCGATGGGGTTTTCGCCCTTTTCCCCCATTTCCCGGTGTCCCAGTGTGATCCTGGAGTCCCCAGTGACGAGCCCGGAGTTCCTGGCGCGGCTGCAGGATCTGGACTCCAAGCTGGGCTCGGTGAAGGAGCAGGCGTTCCGTGACACGCTGGCCTGCAGCGACGTGCAGCACGTGCTGGACCGGCTGCGCATCAAGGTGGGGCCCCAAAATTCCCAAAATTCCCAAAATTCCCACCCCAGGATTCCCGGGAGTCACCCCCAAAAAAATCCCGGAGGAATCCGGAAAAAATTCCCGGAGAAATCCTAAAAAATTCCTGGGAGAAATCCCCAAAAATTCCTGGGAGAAATGCCAAAAGGGAAGGGAAGGGAACTGGGAGAATTCCCAAAATTCCAGCCCGAAAATTCCCAAATTCCCAGCTCAAAATCCCCAAATTCCCAGCCAAAAATTCCCAGGAGTTACCCCAAAAAATCCCAGAGAAATCTGGAAAAAAATTCCCAGAGAAATCCCAAAAAAGGAGCTGGGAGGGCACTGGGTGAATTCCCAAAATCCCCAAATTCCCAGCCCAAAATCCCCAAAATTCCAGCCCAAAAATTCCCAAATTCCCAACCTAAAATATCCCAGGAATTGCCCCAAAAAATCCCAGAGAAATCTGGAAAAAATTCCCAGAGAAATCTGGAAAAAATTCCCAGAGAAATCCCAAATTTCTGGCCCAAAAATTCCCAAAATCCCAGCCCAAAATTCCCAAATTCCCAGCTCAAAATTCCCAGGAATTGCCCCAAAAAATCCCAGAGAAATCTGGAAAAAATTCCCAGAGAAATCTGGAAAAAATTCCCAGAGAAATCTGGAAAAAATTCCCAGAGAATTCCCAAATTTCCAGCCCAAAAAATCCCAAAATCCCAGCCCAAAATCCCCAAATTCCCAACCTAAAATATCCCAGGAATTGCCTCAAAAAATCCCAGAGAAATCCAGAAAAAATTCCCAGAGAAATCCTAAAAAATTCCTGGGAGAAATCCCAAATTTCCAGCCCAAAAATTCCCAAAAACCCAGATCAAAATCCCAAAATTCCCACCTCAAAATTCCCGGGAGTCACCCCAAAAAAATCCCAGAGAAATCCTAAAAAATTCCTGGGAGAAATCTGGGAAAATTCCTGGGAGAAATCCCAAATTTCTGGCCCAAAAAATCCCAAAATCCCAGCCCAAAATTCCCAAATTCCCAGAATAAAATATTCCAGGAATTGCCACAAAAAATCCCAGAGAAATCTGGAAAAAAATTCCCAGAGCAATCCCAAAAAAGGAGCTGGGAGGGCACTGGGTGAATTCCCAAAATCCCAAAATTCCCAGCCCAAAATCCCCAAAATTCCAGCCCAAAATTCCCAAATTCCCAGCCCAAAATTCCCAAATTCCCAACCTAAAATATTCCAGGAATTGCCCCAAAAAATCCCAGAGAAATCTGGAAAAAATTCCCATAGAAAACCCAAATTTCCAGCCCAAAAAATCCCAAATTCCCAGCTCAGAATTCCCAAATTCCCAGAATAAAATATTCCAGGAATTGCCACAAAAAATCCCAGAGAAATAAAAAAAAAAATTCCCAGAGAAATCCTAAAAAATTCCTGGGAGAAATCCCAAATTTCCAGCCCAAAAATTCCCAAAAACCCAGATCCAAAATCCCCAAAATTCCCAGCCCAAAATTTTCAGGAATTGGCCCAAAAAAATCCCAGAGAAATCCTAAAAAAATCTGGGAAGAAGTCCCAAAAATGGAGAAAAATTCCTGGGAGAAATCCCAAATTTCCGGCCCAAAAAATCCCAAATTCCCAGCCCAGAATTCCCAAATTCCCAGAATAAAATATTCCAGGAATTGCCTCAAAAAATCCCAGAGATATAAAAAAAAAACCCCAGAGAAATCCTAAAAAATTCCTGGGAGAAATCCCAAATTTCCAGCCCAAAAAATCCCAGAATCCTAGCCTAAAATTCCCAAATTCCCAGAATAAAATATCCCAGGAATTGCCCCAAAAAATCCCAGAGAAATCTGGAAAAAAATTCCCAGAGAAATCCCAAAAAAGGAGCAGGGAGGGCACTGGGTGAATTCCCAAAATCCCAAAATTCCCAGCCCAAAATCCCCAAAATTCCAGCCCAAAATTCCCAAATTCCCAACCTAAAATATCCCAGGAATTGCCCCAAAAATTCCCAGAGAAATAAAAAAAATTCCCAGAGAAATCCTAAAAAATTTCTGGGAGAAATCTGGGAAAATTCCTGGGAGAAATCCCAAATTTCCATCCCAAAAAATTCCCAAAATCCCCAAAATTCCAGCCCAGAAATTCCCAAAATCCCCAAATTCCCAGCCCAAAATTTTCAGGAATTGGCCCAAAAAAATCCCAGAGAAATCCTAAAAAAATCTGGGAAGAAATCCCAAAAATGAAGAGAAGGGACTGGGATGAACTGGGATGAACTGGGATGAACTGGGATAAACTGGGACTTTCCCAATTCCCAAAATCCCGAATTTTTCCTGAATTTTTCCTGGATTTTTCCTGGATTTTTCTGGATTTTTCCGGAATTTTCCACGGACAGTGACAAAAATCCAGGAAAAATTGGGGATTTTGGGGAACTGGGACAAACTGGGATGAACTGGGATAAACTGGGATGAACTGGGAGTTTCCCAATTCCCCAAATCCCAAATTTTTCAGAATTTTTCTGGAATTTTTCCGGAATTTTTCTGGAATTTTTCCGGAATTTTCCACGGACAGTGACAAAAATCCGGGAAAAATTGGGGATTTTGGGGAACTGGGATGAACTGGGATGAACTGGGATGAACTGGGATGAACTGGGAGTTTCCCAATTCCCCAAATCCCAAATTTTTCAGGATTTTTTTCTGGGATTTTTTCCGGAATTTTTTCGGAATTTTTCCGGAATTTTTTCTGGAATTTTTCCGGAATTTTCCACGGACAGTGACAAAAATCCAGGAAAAATTCAGGATTTTGGGGAACTGGGATGAACTGGGACAAACTGGGACGAACTGGGACAAACTGGGACGAACTGGGATGAACTGGGAGTTTCCCAATTCCTCAAATCCCGAATTTTTCCCGTTTTTTTTCGGGAATTTTCCGCAGGCGGTGACAAAAATCCGGGAAAAATTCGGGATTTTGGGGAACTGGGACAAACTGGGATGGACTGGGATGGACTGGGAGTTTCCCAATTCCCAAATTTTTCTGGAATTTTCTCTGGATTTTTCCCGGAATTTTTCTGGAATTTTTCTGGAATTTTTCCGGAATTTTCCCTGGACAGTGACAAAAATCCAGGAAAAATTCGGGATTTTGGGGAACTGGGATGAACTGGGACGGACTGGGATGAACTGGGAGTTTCCCAATTCCCCAAATCCCAAATTTTTTGGAATTTTTCTGGAATTTTTTTCTGGGATTTTTTCCCAGGATTTTCTGGAATTTTTCTGGAATTTTCCACGGACAGTGACAAAAATCCAGGAAAAATTGGGGATTTTGGGGAACTGGGATGAACTGGGATGGATTGGGATGGACTGGGATGAACTGGGATGAACTGGGATGGACTGGGATGGACTGGGATGAACTGGGAGTTTCCCAATTCCCCAAATCCCAATTTTTTCCTGATTTTTTCCGGAATTTTCCTTCAGGCAGTGACAAAAATCCGGGAAAAATTGAGGATTTTGGGGAACTGGGACAAACTGGGAGGGACTGGGATGAACTGGGAGTGTCCCAATTCCCAAATTTTTCTGGAATTTTTTCTGGATTTTTCCCGGAATTTTTCCGGAATTTTTCTGGAATTTTTCTGGAATTTTTCCGGAATTTTCCACGGACAGTGACAAAAATCTGGGAAAAATTGGGGATTTGGGGGAACTGGGATGAACTGGGATGGACTGGGATGGACTGGGATGAACTGGGAGTTTCCCAATTCCCCAAATCCCAATTTTTTCCCGATTTTTTCCGGAATTTTCCTTCAGGCAGTGACAAAAATCTGGGAAAAACTCGGGATTTGGGGGAACTGGGACAAACTGGGAGGGACTGGGATGAACTGGGAGTTTCCCAATTCCCAAAATCCCAAATTTTTCAGGAATTTTCCCAGAATTTTTCTGGATTTTTTCTGGATTTTTTCTGGAATTTTTCTGGAATTTTCCCAGGACAGTGACAAAAATCCGGTAAAAATTGGGGATTTCGGGGAACTGGGATGGACTGGGACAAACTGGGATGGACTGGGATGGACTGGGATGAACTGGGAGTTTCCCAATTCCCAAATTTTTCTGGAATTTTTTCTGGATTTTTCCCGGAATTTTTCCAGAATTTTTCTGGAATTTTTCCGGAATTTTCCACGGACAGTGACAAAAATCCGGGAAAAATTCGGGATTTTGGGGAACTGGGATGAACTGGGATGAACTGGGATGAACTGGGAGTTTCCCAATTCCCCAAATCCCGAATTTTTCCCGTTTTTTTTCCAGAATTTTCCGCAGGCGGTGACAAAAATCCGGGAAAAATTGGGGATTTGGGGGAACTGGGACAAACTGGGAGGGACTGGGATGAACTGGGAGTTTCCCAATTCCCCAAATCCCAAATTTTTTGGAATTTTTCTGGAATTTTTTTCTGGGATTTTTTCCCAGAATTTTCTGGAATTTTTCTGGAATTTTCCACGGACAGTGACAAAAATCCAGGAAAAATTGGGGATTTTGGGGAACTGGGTCAAACTGGGAGGGACTGGGACGAACTGGGATGAACTGGGAGTTTCCCAATTCCCCAAATCCCGAATTTTTCCCGTTTTTTTTCGGGAATTTTCCGCAGGCGGTGACGAAGATCCGCGAGTTTGTGCTGCAGAAAATTTATTCCTTCCGGAAACCGATGACGAATTATCAGATCCCCCAGAATTCCCTGCTCAAGTACAAGTGAGGAGAGCCCCCAGAATTCCCTAAAAATTCCCCAAAAATTCCCCAAAAATTCCCCCAAAATTCCTAAAAAAATTCACAAAAAATCCCCAAAAATTCCCCAAAAATTCCCCAAAAAATTCCCCCAAAATTCCCCAAAAATTCCCCCAAAATTCCCAAAAAATTCCTAAAAAAATTCCCAAAAAATCCCCCAAAATTCCTTAAAAATTCCCCAAAAAATCCCCCCAAAATTCCCCCCAAAATTCCCAAAATTTCCCAAAAATGCCTCAAAAAAAATCCCAAAAATTTCCCAAAACTTCCCCCCAAAATATCCCCAAAAATTCCCCAAAAAATTACCCAAAAATTCCCAAAATATCCCCAAAATTTCCCCCAAAATTCCCCCAAAAAATCCCCAAAATTCCCCAAAAAAATCCCCAAAATTCCCAAAAATTTCCCCAAATAATCCCAAAAAATTCCCCAAAAAATCCCCAAAAATTCCCCAAAAAATCCCCCCAAAATTCCCCCCAAAAATTCCCAAAATTTCCCAAAAATTCCTCAAAAAAAATCCCAAAAATTTCCCAAAACTTCCCCCCAAAATTCCTCAAAAATTCCTCAAAATATCCCCAAAAATTCCCCAAAAAATTCCCCAAAAATTCCCAAAATATCCCCAAAATTTCCCAAAAAATTCCCCAAAAAATCCCCAAAATTCCCCAAAAATTCCCTATAAATGCCTCAAAAAATTCCCAAAAATTCCCCAAAAATTCCCAACAAAATTTCCAAAACTTCCCCCAAAAATTCCCCCCAAAATCCCAAAAATTCCTCAAAAAATTCCTCAAAAAAAATCCCCAAAAATCCCCAAAAATTTCACCAAAAAATCCCCAAAAATTCCCCCAAAAATTCCCAAAATTTCCCCAAAATTCCCCAAAAAATTCCCGAAATTTCCCAAAAATGCCTCCAAAAAAATCCCCAAAATTTCCCAAAACTTCCCCCCAGAATTACCCAAAAATTCCTCAAAATATCCCCAAAAATTCCCAAAAAAATTCCCCAAAATTCCCAAAATATCCCCAAAATTTCCCCCAAAATTCCCCAAAAAAATCCCCAAAATTCCCCAAAATTTCCCCAAAAATTTCCCCAAATAATCCCAAAAAATTCCCCCAAAAAATCCCCAAAAATTCCCCAAAAAATCCACCCAAAATTCCCCCAAAAATTCCCAAAATTTCCCAAAAATTCCTCAAAAAAAATCCCAAAAATTTCCCAAAACTTCCCCCCAAAATTACCCAAAAATTCCTCAAAATATCCCCAAAAATTCCCCAAAAATTCCCCAAAAATTCCCAAAATGTCCCCAAAATTTCCCCCAAAATTCCCAAAAAAATCCCCAAAATTCCCCAAAATTTCCCCAAAAATTTCCCCAAATAATCCCAAAAAATTCCCCCAAAAAATCCCCAAAAATTCCCAAAAAATTCCCCAAAAATTCCCCCAAAATACCCAAAAAATTCCTAAAAAAATTCCCAAAAAATCCCCAAAAATTCCCCAAAAAATCCCCCCAAAATTCCCCCAAAAATTCCCAAAATTTCCCAAAAATTCCTCCAAAAAAATCCCAAAATATCCCCAAAAATTCCCCAAAAAATTACCCAAAAATTCCTCAAAATATCCCCAAAAATTCCCCAAAAAATTCCCCAAAAATTCCCAAAATATCCCCAAAATTTCCCCCAAAATTCCCCAAAAAATCCCCAAAATTCCCCAAAAATTCCTCAAAAATTCCCAACAAAATTCCCAAAAATTCCCCAAAAATTCCCCCCAAAATCCCAAAAATTCCTCAAAAAATTCCTCAAAAAAATCCCCAAAAATCCCCAAAAATTCCCAAAAAAATCCCCAAAAATTCCCCAAAAAATCCCCCCAAAATTCCCCAAAAATTCCTCAAAAAAAATCCCCCAAATTTCCCAAAACTTCCCCCCAAAATTACCCAAAAATTCCTCAAAATATCCCCAAAAATTCCCCAAAAAATTCCCCAAAAATTCCCAAAATATCCCCAAAATTTCCCCCAAAATTCCCCAAAAAATCCCCAAAATTCCCCAAAATTTCCCCAAAATTTTCCCCAAATAATCCCCAAAAATTCCCCCAAAAAATCCCCAAAAATTCCAAAAAATTCCTCAAAATTTTCCAAAAATATCCCAAAATTTCCCAAAAATTCCTCAAATAAATCCCCAAAATTCCCAAAGATTCCCCAAAAATCCCGAAAAATTCCCCCCAAAATTCCCCCTAAATTCCCCCAAAATCCCCAGAAATTTCCCAAATAATCCCCAAAAATTCCCCAAAAAATCCCCAAAAATTCCCCAAGAATTCCCCCCAAAATTCCCAAAAAATCCCCAAAAATTCCCCAAAAAATTCCCCAAAAAATTCCGAAAAATTCCCCAAAATTTTCCAAAAAATTCCTCGAAAATTCCCCAAAAAAATAAAAAAAAATCCCCCAAAATTCCACAAAAATTCCCCCAAAATTCCCAAAAATCCCCCCAAATTCCCAAAATTCCTCGGAATTCCCACCAGGATCATCAGCGGGGGGGGAGGGGGGGAGGAAAAAATTGGGATTTTTGGGGGGAATTTTGGGGGAAAATCGGGAAAAAAAGCTGAAAATTCCATCGGGATTCCCTCAGGGGTGAGAACATTGGGATGAGGAGCCCAAACATTCCATTGGAGCTCTGAAAAGTGGGATCAATCCCTGATCAATAACCAATAAATCCCCAATAAATCCCTGATCACTCCCCGATCAATAACCAATAAATCCGTCATCAATAGCCAATAAATCCCCGATCACTCCCCGACCAATACCCAATCAATGCCCGATCAATAACCAATAAATGCCCAATAATTCCCCAGTAACTTTTCAATAATTCCCCGATCACTCCCCGGTCAATCACTGATCAAGAACCAATATAACCCCGATCGATCCCGGATCAATCCCCAATCAATCCCGGATCAATCCCCAATAAATCACTGATCAATACCCAATCGATTCCCGATCAATAACCAATAAATCCCCAATCAATAACCAGTCGATCCCTGATCAATCCCCGATCACTCCCCAATAAATCCCCGATCAATCCCCAATCGATCCGCAATCAATCCCCAATCAATCCCTGATCAATCCCCGATCAATCCCGGATCAATCCCCAATCGATCCCCGATCAATACCCAATCGATCCCTGATCAATCCCCGATCAATCCCCAATCAATCCCCAATCGATCCCCAATCAATCCCCAATCGATCCCCGATCAATACCTAATCGATCCCGGATCAATACCCAATTGATCCTGCATCAATCCCCAATAAATCCCTGATCAATCCCCGATCAATCCCCAATAAATCCCCGATCAATCCCCAATCGATCCCTGATCAATCCCCAGTCGATCCACAATCAATCCCCAATCGATCCCGGATCAATACCCAATCAATACCCAATCGATCCCCAATCAATCTCCAATAAATCCCCGATCAATCCCCAATCGATCCTGGATCAATACCCAATCAATACCCAATCGATCCCCGATCAATCCCCAATCGATCCCGGATCAATCCCCAATCAGTCCCCGATCAATCCCCAATAAATCTCTGATCAATAACCAATCGATCCCCGATCAATCCCCAATAAATCCCCAATCAATCCCCGATCAATCCCCAATAAATCCCCAATCGATCCCAGATCAATCCCCAATAAATCCCCAATCAATCCCCAATCGATCCCGGATCAATACCCAATCAATACCCAATCGATCCCCAATCAATCCCCAATAAATCCCCAATCAATCCCCAATAAATCCCCGATCAATCCCCAACCAATCCCCAATAAATCCCCGATCAATCCCCAATAAATCCGTGATCAATACCCAATCAATCCCCAATCGATCCCGGATCAATCCCCAATCAATCCCCAATAAATTCCCCGATCAATTCCCAATAAATCCCTGATCAATCCCCAATCAATCCCTGATCAATTCCTAATCAATCCCTGATCAATCCCCGATCAATACCCAATAAATCCCCAATCAATCTCCAATAAATCCCCGATCAATCCCCAATTGATCCCTGATCGATCCCCAATAAATCCCCGATCAATCCTTGATCACTCTTCGATCAATCCCTGATCAATCCCCAATAAATCCCTGATCAATCCCTGATCAATCCCCCATAAATACCCAATCAATCCCCAATCAATCCCCAATCGATCCCGGATCAATACCCAATCAATCCCCAATCGATCCCCAATCGATCCCCAATCGATAACCAATCGATCCCCGCAGGTTTTTCTTCCAGTTCCTGTTGGCCAACGAGCGCGGGGTGGCGCAGGAGCTGCGCGATCAATACGTCGACACCATGAGCCGCATCTACTGCTCCTACTTCAAATCCTACACCGGGAGACTCCTCAGGCTGCAGGTGGGACCTTGGGATGGGTTATCGATCCGTTATCGATCGGTTATTGATCGGTTATTGATCGGTTATTGATCGGGTATTGATGGGTTATCGATCGGGGGTTTCAATCCGGGCACACCATGAGCCGCATCTACTGCTCCTACTTCAAATCCTACACAGGCCGCCTCCTCAGGCTGCAGGTGGGACCTCGGGATGGGTTATCGATCCGTTATCGATCCGTTATCGATCGGTTATCGATCGGTTATCGATCGGTTATCAATCGGTTATTGATGGGTTATTGATTGGGGATTGATTGCTCCTACTTCAAATCCTACACCGGGAGGCTCCTCAGGCTGCAGGTGTGACCTTGGGATGGGTTATTGATCCGTTATCGATCGGTTATTGATCGGGTATCGATCGGTTATCGATCGGTTATTGATTGGGGATTGATTGCTCCTACTTCAAATCCTACACCGGGAGGCTCCTCAGGCTCCAGGTGGGACCTCGGGACCGGTTATCGATCCGTTATCGATCCGTTATTGATCCGTTATCGATCGGTTATCGATCGGTTATTGATTGGGGATTGATTGCTCCTACTTGAAATCCTACACCGGGAGACTCCTCAGGCTCCAGGTGGGACCTCGGGACCGGTTATTGATCCGTTATCGATCCGTTATTGATCCGTTATCGATCGGTTATCGATCGGTTATCGATCGGGTATTGATGGGTTATTGATTGGGGATTGATTGCTCCTACTTCAAATCCTACACCGGGAGGCTCCTCAGGCTCCAGGTGCGACCTGGGGATGGGTTATCGATCCGTTAGCGATGGGTTATCGATCGGTTATCGATCGGTTATCGATCGGTTATTAATCGGTTATCGATCGGTTATCGATTGGGGATTGATTGCTCCTACTTCAAATCCTACACCGGGAGGCTCCTCAGGCTCCAGGTGTGACTTGGAAATGGGTTATTGATCCGTTATCGATCGGTTATCGATCGGTTATCGATCGGTTATTGATCGGGTATCGATCGGTTATTGATCGGTTATTGATTGGGGATTGATTGCTCCTACTTCAAATCCTACACCGGGAGGCTCCTCAGGCTCCAGGTGGGACCTCGGGACCGGTTATTGATCCGTTATCGATCGGTTATCGATCCGTTATTGATGGGTTATTGATCGGGTATGGATGGGTTATCGATCGGGGGTTTCAATCTGGGCACACCATGAGCCGCATCTACTGCTCCTACTTCAAATCCTACACCGGGAGGCTCCTCAGGCTGCAGGTGGGACCTCGGGACCGGTTATCGATCCGTTATCGATCCGTTATTGATCGGTTATCGATCAGTTATTGATGGGTTATCGATCGGGGGTTTCAATCCGGGCACACCATGAGCCGCATCTACTGCTCCTACTTCAAATCCTACACAGGCCGCCTCCTCAGGCTCCAGGTGGGACCTCGGGACCGGTTATTGATCCGTTATCGATCGGTTATTGATCGGTTATCGATCGGGTATTGATGGGTTATTGATCGGGGGTTTCAATGCGGGCACACCATGAGCCGCATCTACTGCTCCTACTTCAAATCCTACACCGGGAGGCTCCTCAGGCTCCAGGTGGGACCTCGGGATGGGTTATCGATCCGTTATCGATCCGTTATCGATCGGGTATTGATCGGTTATCGATCGGTTATCGATCGGTTATCGATCGGGGGTTTCAATCGGGGCACACCATGAGCCGCATCTACTGCTCCTACTTCAAATCCTACACCGGGAGGCTCCTCAGGCTCCAGGTGTGACCTCGGGATGGGTTATTGATCCGTTATCCATCGGTTATCGATCGGTTATCGATCGGTTATTGATCGGGTATCGATCGGTTATCGATCGGGTATTGATCGGTTATTGATTGGGGATTGATTGCTTCTACTTCAAATTCTACACCTGGAGGCTCCTCAGGCTCCAGGTGTGACCTCGGGACCGGTTATCGATCCGTTATTGATCCGTTATCGATCCGTTATTGATCGGTTATTGATCGGTTATCGATCGGTTATTGATTAGGGGTTGATTGCTCCTACTTCAAATCCTACACCGGGAGGCTCCTCAGGCTCCATGTGCGCCCTGGGACCGGTTATTGATCCGTTATCGATCGGTTATCGATCGGTTATCGATCGGTTATTGATCGGTTATTGATCGGGGACTTATCAGGGATTGATCGGGCATCGATCAGGGATTTTCGGGCTCCTGATCCCGAATTTCAGAGTCCTGATCCCAAACCTTTGGGGTTCCAGGGGAATTTTTTGGGATCTTGATCCCAATTTTGGGGTTTTCAATGGAATTTTCAGGATCCTGATCCCAATTTTTGGGGTCCTGATCCCAAATTTTTGGGGTTCCAAGGGAATTTTTGGGATCCTGATCCCAAATTTTGGGATGCTGATCCCAAATTTTTGGGGTTTTAATGGAATTTTTGGGATCCTGATCCAAATTTTTGGGGTTCCAAGGGAATTTTTGGGATCCTGATCCCAAATTTTGGGGGTTCCAAGGGAATTTTTGGGATCCTGATCCCAAATTTTTGGGGTTCCAAGGGAATTTTTGGGTCCTGGTCCCAAATTTTTGGGGTCTTGCTCCCAATTTTGGGGGTTTTAATGGAATTTTCGGGTTCCTGATCCCAAATTTTGGGATGCTGATCCCAAATTTTTGGGGTTTTAATGGAATTTTTGGGATCCTGATCCAGATTTTTGGGGTTCCAAGGGAATTTTTGGCATCCTGATCCCAAATTTTGGGATACTGATCCCAAATTTTTGGGGTTTTAATGGAATTTTCAGGTTCCTGGTCCCAAATTTTTCGGATTCCAATGGAATTTTTGGGATCCTGATCCCAATTTTTGGGTCGTGATCCCAAACTTTCTGAGTTCCTGATCCCGAAGTTTTGGTTTCCAACGGAATTTTTGGAATCCTGACCCCAAAGTTTTGGGATCCTGATCCCAAATTTTTGGGGTTCCAAGGGAATTTTTGGGTTCCTGATCCCAAATTTTCGGGAATTTTCGGGAATTTTCCACATCCAATCCCGGCTCTCCCCTCCCCATTCCCCCCCCCCTTTTCCCATTGAATTTTCTGGAATCTGATCACGAATTTTCCCGAATTTTCCCGGATTTCCCCCAAATTTTCCCAATTTTTCCCAATTTTTCCAAATTTCCCCCAAATTTTTCCCGAATTTTCCCTAATTTTCCCAAATTTCCCCAAATTTTCCCAATTTTTCCCAAATTTCCCCCAAATTTTCCCGAATTTCCCCCAAATTTTCCCAAATTTTCCCAAATTCCCCCAAATTTCCCCAAATTTCCCCCAAATTTTTCCCGAATTTTCCCAAATTTTCCCAAATTGTCCCAAATTATCCCAAATTTTCCCGAATTTTCCCAAATTTCCCCCAAATTTTCCCGAATTTCCCCCAAATTTTCCCAAATTTTCCCAAATTCCCCCAAATTTCCCCAAATTTTCCCAATTTTTCCCAAATTTCCCAAAATTTCCCCCAAATTTCCCCGAATTTCCCCCAAATTTTTCCCAAATTTCCCCAAATTTCCCCCAATTTCCCCCAAATTTTCCCGTATTTTCCCAAATTTCCCCCAAATTTTCCCGAATTTTCCCCGAATTTTCCCAAATTTTCCCAAATTTCCCCAAATTTTCCCAATTTTTCCCAAAATTTTCCCCAATTTTCCCAAATTTCCCCCAAATTTTTCCCAAATTTTCCCAAATTGTCCCAATTTTTCCCAAATTTCCCCCAAATTTTCCCAAATTTTCCCAAATTTCCCCAAATTTTCCCAATTTTTCCCAAATTTCTCCCAAATTTTCCCAAATTTTCCTGAATTTTCCCAAATTTTCCCGAATTTCCCCAATTTCCCCCAAATTTCCCCCAAATTTTTCCTGAATTTTCCCAAATTTTCCCAAATTTTCCCAAATTTCCCCAAAATTTTCCCAAATTTTCCCAAATTATCCCAAATTTCCCCAAATTTCCCTCAAATTTTCCCATATTTTCCCAAATTTCCCCAAAATTTTCCCAAATTTTCCCAAATTTTCCCAAATTCCCCCAAATTTTCCCAAATTTCCCCCAAATTTTTCCCAAATTTTCCCAAATTTTCCCAAATTTTCCCAAATTTCCCAAATTTTCCCGTATTTTCCCAAATTTCCCCCAAATTTTCCCGAATTTTCCTAAATTTTCCCAAATTTGCCCCAAATATCCCCAAATTTCCCCAAATTTTCCCGATTTTTCCCGAATTTTCCCAATTTTTCCCGACTTCTGTCCCGGCAGTACGAGGAGGTGGCGGAGAAGGACGATCTGATGGGGGTGGAGGACACGGCCAAGAAAGATATCCTGGAATTCCGCGGGAAAAACGGGAATTTTGGGGGGAAATCTGGGAATTTTGGGGGAGATTTGGGAATTTTAGGGGGAAATTTGGGAATTTTTAGGGGGATTTTGGGGGGAAATTTGGGGATTTTTAGGGGGAATTTGGGGGGAAAATTCGGGAATTTTGGGGGAAATTTGGGGATTTTGGGGGGAAATTTGGGAATTTTGGGGGAGGATTTGGGGAATTTTGGGGGGATTTGGGGGATTTTTAGGGGGAATTTGGGGCTATTTTGGGGGTATTTTTAGGATGATTTTTGGGGTGAATCGGGGCCATTTTTGGGCTGATTTTGGGGGGATTTTGGGATGATTTTTGGGCAGTTTTGAGGCCGATTTTTGGGGTGAATCGGGGCCATTTTGGGATGATTTTTGGGCTGATTTTGGGGTGAATCTGGGCCATTTTTGGGCGGGTTCTGGGCGGATTTTGGAGCCATTTTTGGGGTGAATTTGGGCCATTTTGGGGCCGATTCTGGGATAATTTTTGGGGCCATTTTTGGGGTGAATCTGGGCCATTTTTGGGCTCTTTTAGGGGTGATTTTTGGGGTGAATCTGGGCCGTTTTGGGGCCGTTTATGGGGTGATTTTGGGGCCATTTTTGGGGTGAATCTGGGCCATTTTGGGGCCGGTTCTGGGGGGATTTTGGGGCCATTTTTGGGGTGAATCTGGGCCATTTTTGGGCTGATTTTGGGGGGATTTTGGGGCCATTTTTGGGACGTTTTGAGGCTGATTTTTGGGGTCAATCTGGGCCATTTTGGGGCCGGTTCTGGGCGGATTTTGGGGCCATTTTTGGGGTGATTTTGAGGCTGATTTTGGGGGGATTTTCATCATGATTTTGGGGCGAATCTGGGGCATTTTGGGCCATTTTGGGGCTGATTTTGAGCTGATTTTTGAGCTGATTTTGGGGTGAATCGGGGCCATTTTGGGCTGATTTTGAGGCTGATTTCTGGGCTGATTTTGGGGTGAATCTGGGCCATTTTGGGGCCGGTTCTGGGCAGATTTTGGGGCCATTTTTGGGCTGATTTTAGGGGTGATTTTTGGGGTGAATCTGGGCTGATTTTTGGGCCGGTTCTGGGGGGATTTTGGAGCCATTTTTGGGGTCAATCTGGGCCATTTTGGGATGATTTTTGGGCTGATTTTGGGGGGAATCTGGGCCGTTTTGGGGCCGGTTCTGGGCGGATTTTGGGGCCATTTTTGGGGCTGATTTTGGGCCATTTTTGGGCTATTTTAGGGGTGATTTTTGGGGTGAATCTGGGCCGTTTTGGGGCCGGTTCTGGGGGGATTTTTGGGCTGATTTTGGGGTGAATCTGGGCCGTTTTTGGGCTGATTTTAGGGGTGATTTTTGGGGTGAATCGGGGCCATTTTGGGCTGATTTTGAGGCTGATTTTTGGGCTGATTTTGGGGTGAATCTGGGCCGTTGTGGGGCCGGTTCTGGGGGGATTTTGGAACCATTTTTGGGGTGAATCTGGGCCATTTTTGGGCTATTTTAGGGGTGGTTTTGGGGTGAATCTGGGCCATTTTGGGGTGATTTTGAGGCTGATTTTTGGGCTGATTTTGGGGTGAATCTGGGCCATTTTTGGGCTCTTTTAGGGGTGATTTTTGGGGTCAATCTGGGCCATTTTGGGGCCGGTTCTGGGGGGATTTTGGGGCCATTTTTGGGGTGAATCGGGGCCATTTTGGGATGATTTTGAGGCTGATTTTGGGGGGATTTTGGGGTGATTTTTATCATGATTTTGGGGTGAATCTGGGCCATTTTTGGGCTGATTTGGGGCCATTTTTGGGCTATTTTAGGGGTGATTTTTGAGGTGAATCGGGGCCATTTTGGGGCTGATTCTGGGGGGATTTTGGGGCCATTTTTGGGGTGAATTGGAGCCATTTTGGGGCCATTTTTTGGCTGTTTTTTGGGGTGAATTTGGACTATTTTTAGGATGACTTTTGGGGTAAATCTGGGCCATTTTTGGGCTGATTTTTGGGGTGAATCTGGGGCATTTTGGGGCTGATTTTGGGCCTTTTTTGGGCTATTTTAGAGGTGATTTTTGGGGTGAATTTGGGCCATTTTGAGGCCGGTTCTGGGGGGATTTTGAGGCTGATTTTGGGGTGATTTTTATCATGATTTTTGGGGTGAATCAGGGCCGTTTTGGGGCCATTTTAGGGCTATTTTAGGGGTGATTTTTGGGGTGAATCGGGGCCATTTTGGGATGATTTTTGGGCTGATTTTGGGGTGAATCTGGGCCATTTGGGGCTGATTTTGAGGCTGATTTTGGGGTGAATCTGGGCTATTTTGGGGCCGATTTTGGGCTGATTTTTGGGGTGAATCTGGGCCATTTGGGGCTGATTTTGAGGCTGATTTTTGGGCTGATTTTGGGGTGAATCTGGGCCATTTTGGGGCCGGTTCTGGGGGATTTTGGGGCCATTTTTGGGGTGAATCTGGGCCATTTTGGGCTGATTTTGAGGCTGATTTTGGGGGGATTTTGGGGTGAATCTGGGCCGTTTTATGGCTCTTTTAGGGGTGATTTTTGGGGTGAATCTGGGCCATTTTTGGGCTGATTTTAGGGGTGATTTTTGGGGTGAATTGGGGCCATTTTGGGATGATTTTTGGGCTGATTTTGGGGTGAATCTGGGCCGTTTTGGGCCGATTCTGGGATAGTTTTTGGGGCCATTTTTGGGGTGAATCTGGGCCGTTTTGGGCTGATTTTAGGGGTGGTTTTTGGGGTGAATCTGGGCCATTTTGGGCTGATTTTGAGGCTGATTTTTGGGCTGATTTTGGGGTGAATCTGGGCCATTTTGGTCTATTTTAGGGGTGATTTTTGGGGTGAATCTGGGCCGTTTTGGGGCCGGTTCTGGGGGGATTTTGGAGCCATTTTTTGAGGTCAATCTGGGCTGTTTTGGGGCCGGTTCTGGGCGGATTTTGGGGCCATTTTTGGGGTGAATCGGGGCCATTTTGGGATGATTTTGAGGCTGATTTTGGGGGGATTTTGGGCTGATTTTTATCATGATTTTGGGGTGAATCTGGGCCATTTTTGGGCTGATTTGGGGCCATTTTTGGGCTATTTTAGGGGTGATTTTTGAGGTGAATCGGGGCCATTTTGGGGCTGATTCTGGGGGGATTTTGGGGCCATTTTTGGGGTGAATTGGAGCCGTTTTGGGGCCATTTTTTGGCTGATTTTTGGGGTGAATTTGGACTATTTTTAGGATAACTTTTGGGGTAAATCTGGGCCATTTTTGGGCTGATTTTGGGGTGAATCTGGGCCGTTTTTGGGCTCTTTTAGGGCTGATTTTTGGGGTGAATCTGGGCCATTTTGGGGCCGGTTCTGGCCCGCTTTCAGTCTCTCCTTGACCCCCCCCGGGCCCACGGTTCTTCTCGAAGCCGTCGCTGCGCAGCCGCAACACCGTGTTCACCCTGGGCAACCGCGGCGCCGTCATCGCCCCCGCCGAGATCGAGGCGCCCATCATCGTCCCCCACGCCGCCCAGAGGGGCGAGCAGAGGGTGCTGGGGGCACTGGGATAAACTGGGAGGGCACTGGGAGGGACTGGGAGGGAAAAAACGGGGGGAAAATCCGAAAAGGAACGGGGAAAATGGGATTTTTTGGGGTGAAATTAATGGGAAAATGGGGATTTGGGGGTACTGGGATGGACTGGGAGGGACTGGGATGGACTGGGATAAACTGGGAGGGGACTGGGATAAACTGGGAGGGCACTGGGAGGGACTGGGAGGGAAAAAACGGGGGGAAAATCCGAAAAGGAACGGGGAAAATGGGATTTTTTGGGGTGAAATTAATGGGAAAATGGGGATTTGGGGGTACTGGGATGGACTGGGATAAACTGGGATGGACTGGGGGGGACTGGGATAAACTGGGAGGGGACTGGGAGGGACTGGGAGCGAAAAAACGGGGGAAAAATCGCAGAAAAAATGGGGAAAATCTGAGTTTTGGGGGTGAAATTAAAGGGAAAATGGGGATTTGGGGATACTGGGATGGACTGGGATAAACTGGGATTGACTGGGAGGGGACTGGGATAAACTGGGAGGGGACTGGGATGGACTGGGAGCGAAAAAATGGGGAAAAAATCCCAAATGAAATGGGAAAAATGGGATTTTTGGGGATGAAATTAATGGGAAAATGGGGATTTGGGGATACTGGGATGGACTGGGAGGGACTGGGAGGGGACTGGGATAAACTGGGAGGGGACTGGGATGGACTGGGAGGGACTGGGAGTGAAAAAACGGGAGAAAAATCGCAGAAAAAATGGGGAAAATCTGAGTTTTGGGGGTGAAATTAATGGGAAAATGGGGATTTGGGGATACTGGGATGGACTGGGATAAACTGGGAGGGACTGGGATAAACTGGGATGGACTGGGATAAACTGGGAGGGGACTGGGATAAACTGGGAGGGACTGGGATAAACTGGGAGGGACTGGGATAAACTGGGATGGACTGGGATAAACTGGGATGGACTGGGAGCGAAAAAATGGAGAAAAAATCCCAAAAGGAACGGGGAAAATGGGATTTTTGGGGGTGAAATTAATGGGAAAATGGGGATTTGGGGATACTGGGATGGACTGGGATAAACTGGGAGGGACTGGGATAAACTGGGAGGGACTGGGAGCAGAAAATGGGAGAAACTGGGAAAAACTGGGGGGAAAATAGAGAAAAAATGGGGGGAAATGCAGAAAAAGTTGGGAAAATAATCAGTAAAAATGGGGAAAAAATCAGAAAAAATGGGGGAGAAATTCAGGAAAAAATGGGGGAAAAAATAGAGAAAAAAAGGGAAAAAATGCAGAAAATATGGGGAGAAAATTCAGAAAAAAATTCAGAAAAAACGGGAAAAAATGCTGAAAATATGGGGAGAAAATTCAGAAAAAAATTCAGAAAAAACGGGAAAAAATGCTGAAAAAATGGGGAGAAAATTCAGAAAAAAATTCAGAAAAAAAGGGAAAAAATGCAGAAAATATGGGGAGGAAATTCAGAAAAAAATTCAGAAAAAATGTGAAAAAATGCAGAAAATATGGGGAGAAAATTCAGAAAAAAATTCAGAAAAAATGGGAAAAAATGCTGAAAAAATGGGGAAAAATTCAAGAGAAATGGGAAAAAAATGGGGGAAAAGTAGAGAAAAAATGGGGAAAAAATAGGGAAAAATTCAGAAAAAAATGGGAAAAAAATGGGGAAAAATGGTAAAAAAAAATCAGAAAAAATTCAGAAAAAATGGGGAAAAATTGGGGAAAAATGGTAAAAAAAATCAGAAAAAATTCAGGAAAAATGGGGAAAAATTGGGGAAAAATTCAAGAGAAATGGGAAAAAAATGGGGGGAAAAATGGGGGAAAAGTAGAGAAAAAATGGGGAAAAAATAGGAAAAAATTCAGAAAAAAATGGGAAAAAATGGGGAAAAAATGGGGAAAAAATTCAGAAAAAGTGTGAAAAACGTGCAGAAATAATAGGGGGGAAATATAGAAAAAAAATGGGGAAAAATCAGAAAAAATTGGGGAAAAATCAGAAAAAATGGGGAAAAATTCAGAAAAAATGGGAAAAAATAGAGAAAAATGGGAAAAATTCAGAAAAAATGGGGGAAAAGCAGAAAGAATGGGAAAAAAACGGAGAAAAAATGGGGGAAAGTAGAGAAAAAACTGGGAAAAAATACAGAAAATATGGGGAGAAAACTCAGAAAAAATTCAGAAAAAATGGGGAAAAATGGTAAAAAAAAATCAGAAAAAATTCAGAAAAAATGGGGAAAAATTGGGGAAAAATTCAAGAGAAATGGGGAAAAAAATGGGGAAAAATAGGGGAAAACTACAGAAAAAAAATGGGGAAAAAATAGGAAAAAATGCAGAAAAAATGCAGAAAAAATGCAGGAAAAAATGGGAAAAAATTCAGAAAAAATGGGGGAAAAATCAGGAAAAATGGGGAAAAATTCAATAAAAATGGGAAAAAATAGAGAAAAATGGGAAAAATTCAGAAAAAACGGGGAAAAAGCAGAAAGAATGGGAAAAAACGGAGAAAAAATGGGGGAAAGTAGAGAAAAAACTGGGAAAAAATACAGAAAATATGGGGAGGAAAATCAGAAAAAATTCAGAGAAAATGGGGAAAAATTGGGGAAAAATGGTAAAAAAAATCAGAAAAAATTCAGGAAAAATGGGGAAAAATTGGGGAAAAATTCAAGAGAAATGGGGGAAAAAATGGGAAAAATAGGGGAAAACTACAGAAAAAAAATGGGGAAAAAATAGGAAAAAATTCAGAAAAAATGGGAAAAAATGGGGAAAAAATGGGGAAAAAATTACAGAAAAAGTGTGAAAAACATGCAAAAATAATAGGGGGGAAATAGAGAAAAAAATGGGGAAAATTCAGAAAAAATTGGGGAAAAATCAGAAAAAATGGGGAAAATTCAGAAAAAATGGGAAAAAATAGAGAAAAATGGGAAAAATTCAGAAAAAATGGGGGAAAAGCAGAAAGAATGGGAAAAAAACGGAGAAAAAATGGGGGAAAGTAGAGAAAAAACTGGGAAAAAATACAGAAAATATGGGGAGAAAAATCAGAAAAAATTCAGAAAAAATGGGGAAAAATTGGGGAAAAATGGTAAAAAAAAATCAGAAAAAATTCAGGAAAAATGGGGAAAAATTGGGGAAAAATTCAAGAGAAATGGGAAAAAAATGGGAAAAATAGGGGAAAACTGCAGAAAAAAAATGGGGAAAAAATCGGAAAAAATTCGGAAAAAATGGGAAAAAATGGGGAAAAAATGGGGAAAAAATGGGGAAAAAATACAGAAAAAGTGTGAAAAACATGCAGAAATAATAGGGGGGAAATAGAGAAAAAAATGGGGAAAAATAGAGAAAAAATGGGGAAAAATACAGAAAAAATGGGGAAAAATACTGAAAAAATGGGAAAGAAATCAGAAAAAAATGGGAAAAATTTCAGAAAAAATGGGGGAAAAGCAGAAAGAATGGGAAAAAAACGGAGAAAAAATGGGGGAGAGTAGAGAAAAAACTGGGAAAAAATACAGAAAATATGGGGAGAAAAATCAGAAAAAATTCAGAGAAAATGGGGAAAAATTGGGGGAAAATGGTAAAAAAAATCAGAAAAAATTCAGGAAAAATGGGGAAAAATGGTAAAAAAAATCAGAAAAAATTCAGGAAAAATGGGGAAAATTTGGGGAAAAATTCAAGAGAAATGGGGAAAAAAATGGGAAAAATAGGGGAAAACTACAGAAAAAAATGGGGAAAAAATAGGAAAAAAATCAGAAAAAATGGGAAAAAAATGGGGAAAAAATGGGGAAAAAATTCAGAAAAAGTGTGAAAAACATGCAGAAATAATAGGGGGGAAATAGAGAAAAAAATGGGGAAAAATCAGAAAAAATGGGGAAAAATTCAGAAAAAATGGGGAAAAATTCAGAAGAAATGGGAAAAAATAGAGAAAAAATGGGAAAAATTCAGAAAAAATGGGGGAAAAGCAGAAAGAATGGGAAAAAAACGGAGAAAAAATGGGGGAAAGTAGAGAAAAAACTGGGAAAAAATACAGAAAATATGGGGAGAAAAATCAGAAAAAATTCAGAGAAAATGGGGAAAAATTGGGGAAAAATGGTAAAAAAAATCAGAAAAAAATTCAGGAAAAATGGGGAAAAATTGGGGAAAAATTCAAGAGAAATGGGAAAAAAATGGGGGGAAATATGGGGGAAAAGTAGAGAAAAAATGGGGAAAAAATAGGGAAAAATTCAGAAAAAAATGGGAAAAAATGGGGAAAAAATGGGGGAAAAATACAGAAAAAGTGTGAAAAACATGCAGAAATAATAGGGGGGAAATAGAGAAAAAAATGGGCAAAAATCAGAAAAAATTGGGGAAAAATCAGAAAAAATGGGGAAAAATTCAATAAAAATGGGAAAAAATAGAGAAAAATGGGAAAAATTCAGAAAAAATGGGGGAAAAGCAGAAAGAATGAGAAAAAATGGAGAAAAAATGGGGGAAAGTAGAGAAAAAACTGGGAAAAAATACAGAAAATATGGGGAGAAAAATCAGAAAAAATTCAGAGAAAATGGGGAAAAATTGGGGAAAAATGGTAAAAAAAAATCAGAAAAAATTCAGGAAAAATGGGGAAAAATTGGGGAAAAATTCAAGAGAAATGGGGAAAAAAATGGGGAAAAATATGGGAAAACTGCAGAAAAAAAATGGGGAAAAAATAGGAAAAAATTCAGAAAAAATGCAGAAAAAATGCAGGAAAAGATGGGAAAAAATTCAGAAAAAATGGGGGAAAAATCAGAAAAAATGGGGAAAAATTCAATAAAAATGGGAAAAAATAGAGAAAAATGGGAAAAATTCAGAAAAAATGGGGGAAAAGCAGAAAGAATGGGAAAAAAACGGAGAAAAAATGGGGGAAAGTAGAGAAAAAACTGGGAAAAAATACAGAAAATATGGGGAGAAAAATCAGAAAAAATTCAGAAAAAATGGGGAAAAATGGTAAAAAAATCAGAAAAAATTCAGGAAAAATGGGGAAAAATTGGGGAAAAATTCAGGAGAAATGGGGAAAAAAATGGGAAAAATAGGGGAAAACTACAGAAAAAAAAAGGGGAAAAAATAGGAAAAAATTCAGAAAAAATGGGAAAAAATTCAGAAAAAATGGGGGAAAAAAAGGGAAAAAATATAGAAAAAATGGGGGAAAAAATGGGAAAAAATCAGAAAAAAATGGGGAAAAAATAGAAAAAAATGAAGAAAAAATTGGGGGAAAAATAAGTGAAAAAATGCAGAAAAAAGTGGAAAAAATACAGAAAAAATGGGGGAAAAATTCAGAAAAAATTCATAAAAAATGGGAAAAAATTCATTAAAAAAGAGAAAAAATACCGAAAAAGTTGGAAAAAATTCATAAAAAATGGGAAAAAAATAGAGAAAAAATGCAAAAAAAATACAGAAAAAAATGGGGAAAAAATGGGAAAAAAAGGCACAAAAAGCCTGAAAAATCCCCGATTTTTGTGGGGTTTTTTTCTCATTTTTTCCCCGATTTTTGTCGGGTTTTTTTTTATCAATTTTGAATTTTTTTCCCCGTTTTTTGGGTGTGTTCAGTTCCCTTTCGAGGCTCTGTTCCGCAGCCAGCACTACGCCCTGCTGGACTGGGACAAACTGGGACAAACTGGGACAAACTGGGAGCAGGAAATGGGAAAAAATGGGGGGAAAAATAGAGAAAAAATGGGGAAAAATTCAGAATAAATTGGGAAAAGAATCAGTAAAAATGGAGAAAAAATCAGAAAAAATGGGGGAAAAAATAGAGAATAAATGGGAAAAAATACAGGAAAAAATGGGAAAAAACACATTAAAAATAAAGAAAAAATTGGAAAAAAATCAGGAAAAAATTGGGAAAAAATACTGGAAAAATGGGGTAAAATGTGGGAAAAAAAATGTAGAAAAATTTGGGAAAAAAATCCGAAAAAAGGCAGAAAAAATGGGGAAAATGGGGGGAAAATTGGGGGAAAAATAAGAGAAAAAATCGGGAAAAATGGGAAAAAATTCATAAAAAATGGGAAAAAATACCGAAAAAATTGGAGAAAATTCATAAAAAATGGGAAAAAATAGAGAAAAAAAATGGGGAAAAAATGGGAAAAAATCAGAAAAAAATGGGGAAAAAATAGAAAAAAATGGGGAAAAAATTGGGGGAAAAATAAGTGAAAAAATGCGGAAAAAAGTGGAAAAAATACAGAAAAAATGGGGGAAAAATTCAGAAAAAATTCATAAAAAATGGGAAAAAATTCATAAAAAAAGGGAAAAAATACCGAAAAAATTGGAAAAAATTCATAAAAAATGGGAAAAAAATAGAGAAAAAATGCAAAAAAAATACAGAAAAAAATGGGGAAAAAATGGGAAAAAAAGGCACAAAAAGCCTGAAAAATCCCCGATTTTTGTGGGGTTTTTTTCTCATTTTTTCCCCGATTTTTGTCGGGTTTTTTTTTATCAATTTTGAATTTTTTCCCCCCGTTTTTTGGGTGTGTTCAGTTCCCTTTCGAGGCTCTGTTCCGCAGCCAGCACTACGCCCTGCTGGACTGGGACAAACTGGGACAAACTGGGACAAAGTGGGAGCAGGAAATGGGAAAAACTGGGGGGAAAATAGAGAAAAAATGGGGAGAAAATAGAAAAAAAATACGGGGGAAAATTCAGAAAAAATCAGAAAAAAAATCAGTAAAAATGGAGAAAAAAATCAGAAAAAAATGGGGAAAAAATTCAGAAAAAATGGGGGACAAATGGGAAAAAATTCAGAAGAAATGGGGAAAAATGGGGAAAAAATACAGAAAAAAATGTGAAAAACATGCAGAAATAATGGGGGCGAAATAGAGAAAAAAATGGGGGAAAATTCAGAAAAAATGGGGGAAAAATAGAGAAAAAAATGGGAAAAAATACAGAAAAGATGGGAAAAATGCAGAACAAATGGGAAAAAGCAGAGAACAAATGGGGGAAAGTAGAGAAAAAAATGGGAAAAAATGGAGAAAAAAAATCAGAAAAAATTGGAACAAATGCTGAAAAAATGGGGAAAAATTCAAGAGAAAAGGGAAAAAAATTGGGAAAAAATGGGGGAAAATACAGAAAAAATGGGAAAAAATTCAGAAAAAAAATGGGGAAAAAATGGGAAAAAATTCAGAAAAAAACGGGGAAAAAATACCGAAAAAATTGGAAAAAATTCATAAAAAATGGGAAAAAAATAGAGAAACAATGCAAAAAAAATACAGAAAAAATGGGGAAAAAATGGGAAAAAAAGGCACAAAAAGCCTGAAAAATCCCCGATTTTTGTGGGGTTTTTTTCTCATTTTTTCCCCGATTTTTGTCGGGTTTTTTTAATCAATTTTGAATTTTTTTCCCCCGTTTTTTGGGTGTGTTCAGTTCCCTTTCGAGGCTCTGTTCCGCAGCCAGCACTACGCCCTGCTGGACTGGGACAAACTGGGACAAACTGGGACAAACTGGGAGCAGGAAATGGGAAAAACTGGGGGGAAAAGTAGAGAAAAAATGGGGAAAAATTCAGAATAAATTGGGAAAAGAATCAGTAAAAATGGAGAAAAAATCAGAAAAAATGGGGGAAAAATAGAGAATAAATGAGAAAAAATACAGGAAAAAAATGGGAAAAAACACATTAAAAATAAAGAAAAAAATGGAAAAAAATCAGGAAAAAATGGGGAAAAAATACTGGAAAAATGGGGTAAAATGTGGAAAAAAAAAAGTAGAAAAATTTGGGAAAAAAGGCAGAAAAAATGGGGGGAAAATTGGGGGAAAAATAAGAGACAAAATCGGGAAAAATGGAAAAAAATGCAGAAAAAATTGGAAAAAATTCATAAAAAATGGGGAAAAATACAGGAAAAAATGGGAAAAAAATACAGAAAAAAATGGGGAAAAATCGAGAAAAAAACGGGAAAAAAAGGCAGAAAATCCCCGATTTTTGTCGGGTTTTTTTCCCGATTTTTGTGGGGTTTTTTTTCTCATTTTTTCCCCGATTTTTGTCGGGTTTTTTTATCAATTTTTAAATTTTTTTCCCCCGTTTTTTGGGTGTGTTCAGTTCCCTTTCGAGGCTCTGTTCCGCAGCCAGCACTACGCCCTGCTGGACTGGGACAAACTGGGACAAACTGGGACAAACTGGGAGCAGGAAATGGGAAAAAATGGGGGGAAAATAGAGAAAAAATGGGGAGAAAATAGAAAAAAATACGGGGAAAATTCAGAAAAAATTGGGAAAATTTCCGTAAAAATGGGAAAGAAATCAGAAAAAAATGGGGAAAAATTTCAGAAAAAATGGGGGAAAAAAGGGAAAAAATACAGAAAAAATGGGGGAAAAATGGGGAAAAAATACAGAAAAAAATGTGAAAAACATGCAGAAATAATGGGGGCGAAATAGAGAAAAAATGGGGGAAAAATTCAGAAAAAATGGGGGAAAAATAGAGAAAAAAATGGGAAAAAATACAGAAAAGATGGGAAAAATGCAGAACAAATGGGAAAAAGCAGAGAACAAATGGGGGAAAGTAGAGAAAAAAATGGGAAAAAATGGAGAAAAAAAATCAGAAAAAATTGGAAAAAATGCTGAAAAAATGGGGAAAAATTCAAGAGAAAAGGGAAAAAAAATGGGAAAAAATGGGGAAAAATACAGGAAAAATGGGAAAAAATTCAGAAAAAAAATGGGGAAAAAATGGGAAAAAATTCAGAAAAAAACGGGGAAAAAATGGGAAAAAAATCGAGAAAAAATGGGAAAAAAAGGCACAAAAAGCCTGAAAAATCCCCGATTTTTGTGGGGTTTTTTTCTCATTTTTTCCCCGATTTTTGTCGGGTTTTTTTTATCAATTTTTAAATTTTTTTCGGTGTTTTTTGGGTGTGTTCAGTTCCCTTTCGAGGCTCTGTTCCGCAGCCAGCACTACGCCCTGCTGGACTCGAGCTGCCGCGAGTTTTCCTTCCTCACCGAATTCTTCCTCGTCAGCGGCGCCGCCGCCCAGGAATTGTTCAACGCCGTCATGGGGAAAACGCTCAGCGCCCTCCAGGTGAATTCCCGGGGTTTGGGGGATTTTTGGGAATTTTTGGGGATTTTTGGGAATTTTTGGGGAATTTTTGGGGAATTTTTGGCGATTTTTGGGGATTTTTGGGGGATTTTTAAGGGTTTTTTTTTATTTATTTTGAATTTTTAAGGGAGTTTTTGGGATGTATTTGAACTTTTGAAAGGGTTTGTTGGGGATTTTGGGAATTGGGATTTTATGGGAATTTTTGGGATTTTTGGGGAATTTTTGGGGATTTTTTTAAGGTTTATTTGGAATTTTTAAGGGATTTTTTGGGATTTATTTTGAATTTTTAAGGGAGTTTTTGGGATGTATTTGAACTTTCAAAAGGGTTTGTGGGGATTTTGGGAATTGGGATTTTTTGGGAATTTTTTGGGAATTTTTTGGCGATTTTTGGTGATTTTTTAGGAATTTTTGGGGATTTATTTTGAATTTTTAAGGGATTTTTGCCATTTATTCTAAGTTTTAGAAGGGTTTTTGGGGATTTTAGGGGTTGGGATTTTTGGGGAATTTTTGGGAATTTTTTTGGCATTTTTGGGATTTTTGGGGAATTTTTTGGGGAATTTTGGGGGATTTTGAAGGGATTTTTCGGGGCCAGCAGGCAGGAATTGTTCAACGCCGTCATGGGGAAAACTCTCAGCGCCCTCCAGGTGAATTCCCCGGGATTTCCTGGAATTCTGGGAATTTTGGGAATTTTTTGGGAATTTTTTGGGAATTTTTTGGCGATTTTTGGGGATTTTTAAGGCATTTTTTGGGATTTATTTTGAAATTTAATGGGAATTTTTGGGGATTTATTTGGAGTTTCGAAAGGGTTTGTTGGGGATTTTGGGAATTGGGATTTTTTGGGAATTTTTGGGGGAATTTTTGGGGAATTTTTTGGGATTTTTAAGGGATTTTTTGGGGCCAGCAGGCAGGAATTGTTCAACGCCGTCATGGGGAAAACTCTCAGCGCCCTCCAGGTGAATTCCCGGGGTTTGGGGGATTTTTGGGAATTTTTGGGGATTTTTGGGAATTTTTTGGGAATTTTTTGGGGATTTTTTGGGAATTTTTTGGCGATTTTTGGTGATTTTTAAGGCATTTTTGGGGATTTATTTTGAATTTTTGAGGGATTTTTGCCATTTATTCTAAGTTTTAGGAGGGTTTTTGGGGATTTTAGGCGTTGGGATTTTTTGGGATTTTTTGGGAATTTTTTTGGCATTTTTGGGATTTTTGGGGAATTTTTTGGGGAATTTTTGGGGATTTTTAAGGGATTTTTTGGGGCCAGCAGGCAGGAATTGTTCAACGCCGTCATGGGGAAAACGCTCAGCGCCCTCCAGGTGAATTCCCCGGGATTTCCTGGAATTCTGGGAATTTTGGGAATTTTTGGGGATTTTTGGGGAATTTTTGGGGAATTTTTTGGCGATTTTTGGGGATTTTTAAGGCATTTTTTGGGATTTATTTTGAATTTTTAAGGGAATTTTTGGGATTTATTTGGAGTTTCGAAAGAGTTTGTTGGGGATTTTGGGAATTGGGATTTTTTGGGAATTTTTGGGGATTTTTGGGGATTTTTGGGGATTTTTGGGGATTTTTAAGGAATTTTTTGGGATTTATTTTGAATTTTTAAGGGACTTTTTGGGATTTATTTGGAGTTTTGAAAGGGTTTGTTGAGGATTTTAGGGGTTGGGATTTTTGGGGAATTTTTGGGGAATTTTTTGGGAATTTTTGGGGAATTTTTGGGGGAATTTTGGGGCATTTTGAAGGGATTTTTCGGGGCCAGCAGGCAGGAATTGTTCAACGCCGTCATGGGGAAAACTCTCAGCGCCCTCCAGGTGAATTCCCCGGGATTTCCTGGAATTCTGGGAATTTGGGGGAATTTTTTGGGAATTTTTTGGGAATTTTTGGGAATTTTTGGGGAATTTTTGGCGATTTTTGGTGATTTTTAAGGAACTTTTTGGGATTTATTTTGAATTTTAAAGGGAATTTTTGGGGATTTATTTGGAGTTTCCAAAGGGTTTGTTGGGGATTTTGGGAATTGGGATTTTATGGGAATTTTTGGGAATTTTTGGGGATTTTTGGGGAATTTTTTGGGAATTTTTTGGGATTTATTTGGAATTTTTAAGGGATTTTTGCCATTTATTCTAAGTTTTAGGAGGGTTTACTGGGGATTTTAGGCGTTGGGATTTTGGGGGAATTTTTGGGGAGTTTTTGGGAATTTTTGGGGATTTTTTTGCGATTTTTAAAGGGATTTTTTGGGTTGTATTTTGAATTTTTGAGGGATTTTTTGCCATTTATTCTAAAGTTTTTGAAGGGTTTTTGGGGGGATTTTAGGGGTTGGGATTTTTTGGGATTTTTTGCGAATTTTTGGGGAATTTTTGGGGATTTTTGGGGAATTTTTTGAGATTTTTGGGGATTTTTAAGGCATTTTTTGGGATTTATTTTGAATTTTTAAGGGAGTTTTTGGGATGTATTTGAACTTTCAAAAGGGTTTGTGGGGATTTTGGGAATTGGGATTTTTGGGAATTTTTTGGGAATTTTTGGGAAATTTTGGGGATTTTTTTTAAGGTTTATTTGGAATTTGTAAGTGATTTTTTAGGATTTATTTTGAATTTTTAAGGGAATTTTTGGGATTTATTTGGAGTTTTGAAAGGGTTTGTTGGGAATTTTAGGAATTGGGATTTTTGGGGAATTTTTAGGAATTTTTGGGGAATTTTGGGGGATTTTGGGGGGAATGTTTTGGAATTTTTTTTAAGGCTTGTTTTGAATTTTTGAGGGATTTTTTTGGTGGGTTTTTTTTAATTTTTAGGGATTTTTGCCATTTATTCAAAGTTTTAGAAAAGTTTTTTGGGGATTTTAGGAATTGGGATTTTTGGGGGGATTTTTGGGGGATTTTGGGGGATTTTAGGGATTTTTTGAGGGGATTTTTGGGATTTTTGGGGGGATTTTTGGGGGATTTTGTGGGATTTTGGGGTTTTTTTGAGGGGATTTTTGGGATTTTTGGGGGGGATTTTTGGGGGATTTTAGGGGATTTTTTTGAGGGGATTTTTGGGGTTTTTTAGAGGGGATTTTTGGGGGATTTTGGGGGATTTTTGGGGGATTTTGTGGATTTTTAGGAGTTTTTTTGAGGGGATTTTTTGGGGGATTTTGTGGGATTTTAGGGGGTTTTTTTGAGGGGATTTTGGGGATTTTTTGGGGGATTTTTGGGGGATTTTCTGGATTTTGGGGTTTTTTTGAGGGGATTTTTAGGATTTTTTGGGGGGGATTTTTGGGGGATTTTGGGGGATTTTAGGGGATTTTTTGAGGGGATTTTTGGGATTTTTTGTGGGATTTTTGGGGGATTTTGTGGGATTTTAGGGGATTTTTTGAGGGGATTTTTGGGATTTTTTGGGGGATTTTTGGGGGATTTTGTGGGATTTTAGGGGATTTTTTTGAGGGGATTTTTGGGGGGATTTTGGGGGATTTTAGGGGTTTTTTTTGAGGGGATTTTTGGGATTTTTTGGGGGATTTTTGGGGGATTTTGTGGGATTTTAGGGGATTTTTTGAGGGGATTTTTGGGATTTTTGGGGGGATTTTTGGGGGATTTTGTGGGATTTTAGGGGATTTTTTTGAGGGGATTTTTGGGATTTTTTGGGGGATTTTTGGGGGATTTTTGGGGGATTTTGGGGGTTTTTAGGGGTTTTTTTTGAGGGGATTTTTGGGGGGATTTTGTGGGTTTTGGGGTTTTTTTGAGGGGATTTTTGGGATTTTTTGGGGGGATTTTTGGGGGATATTTGGGAGATTTTTCGGATTATAAAGAGATTTTTTGGGGGGATTTTGAGAAGCTTTTTGGAGGGTTTTTTTGAGGGAAATTTTGGGATTTCAAGAGAATTTTTGGGGTTTTTTTTTTCCCATTTTTTCAGCTTTTTTTTGGCAATTTTGATACAGTTTTTTCATTTCCTCCGGGTTTTTTGGGGGAATTTTTAGGGGATTTTTGGGGTTTTTTGAGGGGATTTTGAGAGGATTTTTGGGATTTTGAGGAGAATTTTTTTCTTGTTTTTAAGGGGAATTTTGGGGGGGATTTGGGGGGATTTTTTTGGAATTTTTTGGGGTTTTTTTGGGGATTTTGAGAAGTTTTGTGGGATTTTGAGGAGGGGTTTTGGTTTTTTTTTTTTATTTTTAGGGCATTTTTTTTAGATTTTTTTAGGGTTTTTTTCTGCCTTTTTTTGGTAATTTTGAGAGAATTTTCGCATTTTTAGAGGGATATTGAGAAGATTTTTTGGGATTTTTTGGGGGGATTTCTTTGGGACTTTAGGGGGATTTTGAGGGGAATTTTGGGGGTTTTTTGGGTTTATTTGGGGTTTTTTGAGAGGATTTTGAGAGGATTTTTGGGATTTTGGGGGGGTTTTTTGAGGGGATTTTTGGGATTTTTTGGGGGGATTTTTGTGGGATTTTTGGGATTTTCTTGGGTGGATTTTTGTGGGACTTTGTGGGTTTTTAGGTTTTTTTTTTGAGGGGATTTTTGGGATTTTTTGGGGGGATTTTTGGGGGATTTTGTGGGATTTTAGGGGGTTTTTTTGAGGGGATTTTTGGGATTTTTGGGGGGATTTTTGGGGGATTTTGAGAAGGGGTTTGGGGGTTTTTTTGGGGGGATTTTTAGAGTTTTTCTTTCTTTGTTTTAGGGGTTTTTGGGGGCGTTTTTGAAGGGATTTTTCGGGTTTTTTTCCTGCTTTTTTTTCCCGATTTGGACACAATTTTCCCTTTCCTGCGGGGTTTTTTTGGGGGATTTTTTGGGGGGTTTTTTGGGGGATTTTGAGAAGTTTCTTGGGATTTTCAGGAGGGTTTTGGGGGTTTTTTTGGGGCATTTTTAGGAGTTTTTCCTCGTTTGTTTTTAGGGTTTTTTTGGGCCGTTTTTGAAGGGATTTGGGGGTTTTTTTCCAGCTTTTTTTTCCCGATTTGGACACAATTTTCCCATTTTCTCCGGGGTTTTTTGGGGGATTTTTTGGGTTTTTTTTGGGGGGATTTTGAGAAATTTTTTGGGATTTTCAGGAGGAGTTTTGGGGTTTTTCTGGGCGGGTTTTTTGGGGATTTTCGGGTTTTTTTCCAGCTTTTTTTTCCCGATTTGGACACAATTTTCCCATTTCCTCCGGGTTTTTTTGGGGGATTTTTTGGGGGTTTTTTTGGGGGATTTTGAGAAGTTTTTTGGGATTTTGAGGAGGAGTTTTGGGGTGTTTTTGGGGAGTTTTTTTGGGGGATTTTTCGGGTTTTTTCCAGCTTTTTTTTCCCGATTTGGACACAATTTTCCCATTTCCCCCGGGGTTTTTTGGGGGGTTTTTTGGGGGTTTTTTTGGGGGATTTTGAGAAGTTTTGTGGGATTTTCAGGAGGGGTTTGGGGGTTTTTTTGGGGAGTTTTTTGGGGGGATTTTTCGGGTTTTTTCCAGCTTTTTTTTCCCGATTTGGACACAATTTTCCCATTTCCTCCGGGTTTTTTGGGGGGATTTTTTGGGGGTTTTTTTGGGGATTTTGAGACGTTTTGTGGGATTTTCAGGAGGGTTTTTGGGGGTTTTTTGGGGGCATTTTTAGGAGTTTTTCCTCGTTTGTTTTTAGGGTTTTTTTGGGCCGGTTTTTTGGGGATTTTCGGGTTTTTTCCAGCTTTTTTTTCCTGATTTAGACACAATTTTCCCATTTCCTCCGGGTTTTTTGGGGCATTTTTTGGGGTTTTTTTGGGGGATTTTGAGAAGTTTTTTGGGATTTTCAGGAGGGGTTTTGGGGTTTTTTTGGGGAGTTTTTTGGGGGGATTTTTCGGGTTTTTCCAGCTTTTTTTTCCCGATTTGGACACAATTTTCCCATTTCCCCCGGGGTTTTTTTGGGGGATTTTTGGGGGTTTTTTTGGGGGATTTTGAGAAGTTTTGTGGGATTTTCAGGAGGGTTTGGGGGTTTTTTTGGGGAGTTTTTTTTGGGGGATTTTTGGGTTTTTTCCAGCTTTTTTTTCCCGATTTGGACACAATTTTCCCATTTCCTCCGGGATTTTTTGGGGCATTTTTTGGGGGTTTTTTTGAGGGATTTTGAGAAGTTTTGTGGGATTTTGAGGAGGGTTTGGGGGTTTTTTTGGGGCATTTTTAGGAGTTTTTCCTCGTTTGTTTTTAGGGTTTTTTTGGGCCGTTTTTGAAGGGATTTTTGGGTTTTTTTTGGGTTTTTTTTCCCGATTTGGACACAATTTTCCCATTTCCTCCGGGTTTTTTGGGGTTTTTTGGGGGATTTTGAGAAATTTTTTGGGATTTTCAGGAGGGTTTTGGGGTTTTTCTGGGCGGGTTTTTTGGGGATTTTCGGGTTTTTTTCCAGCTTTTTTTTCCCGATTTGGACACAATTTTCCCATTTCCCTCCGGGGTTTTTTGGGGGATTTTTTGGGGGTTTTTTTTGGGATTTTGAGAAGTTTTTTGGGATTTTCAGGAGGGTTTTGGGGGTTTTTTTGGGGCATTTTTAGGCGTTTTTCCTCGTTTGTTTTTAGGGTTTTTTTGGGCCGTTTTTTGGGGATTTTTGGGTTTTTTCCAGCTTTTTTTTCCCGATTTGGACACAATTTTCCCATTTCCTCCGGGTTTTTTGGGGCATTTTTTGGGGTTTTTTTGGGGGATTTTGAGAAGTTTTTTGGGATTTTCAGGAGGAGTTTTGGGGTTTTTGGGGGGATTTTTTGGGGATTTTTGGGATTTCGAGGGGGTTGTTTTGAGATTTTTTGGGGTTTTTTTGGGATTTTGAGAAGTTCTGTGGGATTTTGAGGAGGGGTTTTTTTGGGATTTTTAGGGTTTTTTTCTTTGTTTGCTTTTAGGGTTTTTTTGGGCCGGTTTTTTGGGGGATTTTCGGGTTTTTTCCAGCTTTTTTTTCCCGATTTGGACACAATTTTCCCATTTCCTCCGGGTTTTTTGGGGGATTTTTGGGGGGATTTTTTGGGGTTTTTTGGGGGGATTTTTTGGGGTTTTTTTGGGGGATTTTGAGAAGTTTTTTGGGATTTTCAGGAGGGTTTTTGGGGGTTTTTTTGGGGCATTTTTAGGAGTTTTTCTTCGTTTGTTTTTAGGGTTTTTTTGGGCCGTTTTTTGGGGATTTTTGGGTTTTTTCCTGCTTCTTTTTCCCGATTTGGACACAATTTTCCCATTCCCTCCGGGTTTTTTGGGGCATTTTTTGGGGTTTTTTTTTGGGATTTTGAGAAGTTTTGTGGGATTTTCAGGAGGGTTTTTGGGGGTTTTTTTGGGGAGTTTTTTTTGGGGGGATTTTTGGGTTTTTTCCAGCTTTTTTTTCCCGATTTGGACACAATTTTCCCATTTCCTCCGGGGTTTTTTTGGGGGATTTTTTGGGGGTTTTTTGGGGGATTTTGAGAAGTTTTGTGGGATTTTCAGGAGGGGTTTTGGGGTTTTTTTGGGCGGGTTTTTTGGGGGATTTTCGGGTTTTTTTCCAGCTTTTTTTTCCCGATTTGGACACAATTTTCCCATTTCCCCCGGGTTTTTTGGGGCATTTTTTGGGGTTTTTTGGGGGATTTTGAGAAGTTTTGTGGGTTTTTCAGGAGGGGTTTGGGGGTTTTCTTGGGGAGTTTTTTTTGGGGGATTTTCGGGTTTTTTTCCTGCTTTTTTTTCCCGATTTGGACACAATTTTCCCATTTCCTCCGGGTTTTTTTGGGGCATTTTTTGGGGTTTTTTGGGGGATTTTTTGGGGGTTTTTTTTTGGGATTTTGAGAAGTTTTGTGGGATTTTGAGGAGGGTTTTGGGGTTTTTTTTGGGGCATTTTTAGGAGTTTTTCCTCGTTTGTTTTTAGGTTTTTTTTGGGCCGGTTTTTTGGGGGATTTTTTGGGTTTTTTCCAGCTTTTTTTTCCCGATTTGGACACAATTTTCCCATTTCCTCCGGGGTTTTTTTGGGGGATTTTTTGGGGTTTTTTTTGGGGGATTTTGAAAAGTTTTTTGGGATTTTCAGGAGGGGTTTGGGGGGTTTTTGGGGAGTTTTTTTTGGGGGATTTTCGGGTTTTTTCCAACTTTTTTTTCCCGATTTGGACACAATTTTCCCATTTCCTCCGGGGTTTTTTTGGGGGGATTTTTTGGGGTTTTTTTTTGGGATTTTGAGACGTTTTTTGGGATTTTCAGGAGGGGTTTGGGGGTTTTTTTGGGGCATTTTTAGGAGTTTTTCCTCGTTTGTTTTTAGGGTTTTTTGGGGTGTTTTTGAAGGGATTTTTCGGGTTTTTTCCTGCTTTTTTTTCCCGATTTGGACACAATTTTCCCATTTCCTCCGGGGTTTTTTTGGGGGGATTTTTTGGGGTTTTTTGGGGGATTTTGAGAAGTTTTTTGGGATTTTCAGGAGGGGTTTGGGGGTTTTTTGGGGAGTTTTTTTTGGGGGATTTTTCGGGTTTTTTTCCAGCTTTTTTTTCCCGATTTGGACACAATTTTCCCATTTCCTCCGGGGTTTTTTTGGGGCATTTTTTGGGGTTTTTTTGGGGGATTTTGAGAAGTTTTGTGGGATTTTCAGGAGGGGTTTGGGGGTTTTTGGGGGGATTTTTAGGAGTTTTTCCTCGTTTGTTTTTAGGTTTTTTTGGGCCGGTTTTTTGGGGGATTTTTGGTTTTTTTCCAGCTTTTTTTTCCCGATCTGGACACAATTTTCCCATTTCCTCCGGGTTTTTTGGGGCATTTTTTGGGGTTTTTTTTTGGGATTTTGAGACGTTTTGTGGGATTTTCAGGAGGGGTTTGGGGGTTTTTTTGGGGAGTTTTTTTTGGGGATTTTCGGGTTTTTTCCAGCTTTTTTTTCCCGATTTGGACACAATTTTCCCATTTCCTCAGGGTTTTTTTTGGGGCATTTTTTGGGGTTTTCTTGAGGGATTTTGAGAAGTTTTGTGGGATTTTCAGGAGGGGTTTGGGGGTTTTTTGGGCGGGTTTTTTGGGGGATTTTTCGGGTTTTTTCCTGCTTCTTTTTCCCGATTTGGACACAATTTTCCCATTTCCTCCGGGTTTTTTGGGGTTTTTTTGGGGGATTTTGAGAAGTTTTTTGGGATTTTCAGGAGGAGTTTTGGGGGTTTTTTTGGGCGGGTTTTTTGGGGGATTTTTCGGGTTTTTTCCAGCTTCTTTTTCCCGATTTGGACACAATTTTCCCATTTCCTCCGGGGTTTTTTTGGGGGGATTTTTTGGGGGGTTTTTGGGGGGATTTTGAGAAATTTTTTGGGATTTTCAGGAGGGTTTTGGGGTTTTTTTGGGGAGTTTTTTTGGGGGGATTTTTGGGTTTTTTCCTGCTTTTTTTTCCCGATTTGGACACAATTTTCCCATTTCCTCCGGGGTTTTTTTGGGGATTTTTTGGGGTTTTTTTTTGGGATTTTGAGACGTTTTGTGGGATTTTCAGGAGGGGTTTGGGGGTTTTTTTGGGGCATTTTTAGGAGTTTTTCCTCGTTTCTTTTTAGGGTTTTTTTGGGCATTTTTGAAGGGATTTTTCGGGTTTTTTCCAGCTTTTTTTTCCCGATTTGGACACAATTTTCCCATTTCCTCCGGGGTTTTTTTGGGGCATTTTTTGGGGTTTTCTTGAGGGATTTTGAGAAGTTTTGTGGGATTTTCAGGAGGGGTTTGGGGTTTTTTTGGGGAGTTTTTTTGGGGGATTTTCGGGTTTTTTCCTGCTTTTTTTCCCGATTTGGACACAATTTTCCCATTTCCTCCGGGGTTTTTTTGGGGGGATTTTTTGGGGGTTTTTGGGGGGGATTTTGAGAAATTTTTTGGGATTTTCAGGAGGGGTTTGGGGTTTTTTTGGGCGGTTTTTTTGGGGGATTTTCGGGTTTTTTTCCAGCTTTTTTTTCCCGATTTGGACACAATTTTCCCATTTCCTCCGGGGTTTTTTTGGGGCATTTTTTGGGGTTTTTTTTTGGGATTTTGAGAAGCTTTTTGGGATTTTCAGGAGGGGTTTGGGGGTTTTTTGGGGGCATTTTTAGGAGTTTTTCCTCGTTTGTTTTGGGGTTTTTTTGGGCCGTTTTTTGGGGATTTTCGGGTTTTTTTCCAGCTTTTTTTTCCCGATTTGGACACAATTTTCCCATTCCCTCTGCGATTTTTTTTGGGATTTCCCTGGGATTCCTCCTTCCTGATTTTTTCCCGTTTTTCCCGTTTTTCCTGGAACATTCCAGAAGCACATGGAGAGTTTCGTGGCCGACTGCTACGACGCCATCGCCGTCTTCCTGTGCATCCACCTGGTGCTGCGGTTCCGCGGCCTCTGCGCCAAGAGGGGCGTCCCTGCCCTGGAGGGGTGAGAGAATTCCCGAAAAAATAAAAAATTTAAAAAAAAAATCACCTGGAATTCCTGGGGAAAAGGCCGGAATTCCCAGGATCCCGGGGGGGAAAAAAACGGCGAAATTCCGGCGAAAATCCGACGGGATTCGGTCGAAATCCTGCAGAAAATTCGGCTCAAATCCACCAGAAATTCTCTCAAATCCATCAGAATTTCTGGAAAAATTTTCCTGGAATTTCCAAAATCCTTGAAATTCCAACAGAATTCCAAGCAGGAACTTCTGGGATCCACGAAAATCCCAAAATTCCGGGGAAAATCCGACGGAATTCGGTCGAAATCCTGCAGAAAATTCGGCTCAAATCCATCAAAAATTCTCACAAATCTTGCAGAATTCCTGGAAAAAATTTCCTGGAATTTCCTGAAATCTCTTGGAATTCCAACAAAATTCCAAGGGGGAACTGCTGGGATCCACAGAAATCCCAAAATTCCGGGGAAAATCCGATGGAATTCGGTCGAAATCCTGCAGAAAATTCAGCCAAAATCCGTCTGAAATTCTCCCAAATCCTGCAGAAATTCCTGGAAAAAATTTCCTGGAATTTCCTGAAATCTCTTGGAATTCCAACAAAATTCCAAGGGGGAACTGCTGGGATCCATGAAAATCCCAAAATTCCTGGGAAAATCCGATCGAATTTGGCCAAAATCCATCAAAAATTCTCCCAAATCCATCAGAATTCCTGGGAAAATTTTCCTGGAATTTGCAAAATCTTTTGGAATTCCAAAAAAAATTCCAAGGGGGAACTGTTGGGATCCACAGAAATCCCAAAATTCCTGGGAAAATCCGATGGAATTCGGCCAAAATCCTGCAGAAAATTCGGCCAAAATCCATCAAAAATTCCCTCAAAGCCATCAGAATTTCTGGAAAAATTTTCCTGGAATTTCCTGAAATCTCTTGGAATTCCAACAAAATTCCAAGGGGGAACTGCTGGGATCCACAGAAATCCCAAAATTCCTGGGAAATTTTCTGGGGGGAATTTCCGGGATTTTTTGGGGGGAATTTCTTGGATTTTTTGGGGGAATTTCTGGGATTTTTTGGGGGAATTTCCAGGATTTTTTGGGGGGGAATTTCCGGGATTTTTTGGGGGAATTTCTGGAATTTTTGGGGGGAATTTCTGGGATTTTTTGGGGGAATTTCTGGGATTTTTTGGGGGAATTTCCAGGATTTTTTGGGGGGGAATTTCCAGGATTTTTTGTGCGAATTTCTGGAATTTTTGGGGGGAATTTCTGGGATTTTTTGGGGGAATTTCTGGGATTTTTTGGGGGAATTTCCAGGATTTTTTGGGGGAATTTCTGGAATTTTTGGGGGGAATTTCTGGGATTTTTTGGGGGAATTTCCGGGATTTTTTGGGGGAATTTCCGGGATTTTTTGGGGGAATTTCTGGGATTTTTTGGGGGAATTTCCGGGATTTTTTTGGGGGGGGAATTTCCAGGATTTTTTGGAGGAATTTCTGGAATTTTTGGGGGAATTTCCAGGATTTTTTGGGGGAATTTCCGGGATTTTCTGGGGGAATTTCTGGAATTTTTGGGGGAAATTTCCGGGATTTTTGGGGGGAATTTCCGGGATTTTTTGGGGGAATTTCCGGGATTTTTTTGGGAATTCCCGGGATTTTTTGGGGGGAATTCCCGGGATTTTTTTGGGGGGAATTCCCAGGATTTTTTTGGCGAATTTCTGGGATTTTTGTGGCGATTTTCCAGGATTTTTTGGGAATTCCCGGAATTTTTTGGGTGGGGGAATTCCCGGGATTTTTTTTCTTTTTGTCATTTCGGGATTTTTTTGGGGAATTCCCAGGAAATTTTTGGGGGAATTCCCAGGATATTTTTTTTTGTAATTTCGGGATTTTTTTGGTGAATTCCCAGGTTATTTTTAGGGAATTCCCAGGATATTTTTAGGGAATTCCCAGGATAATTTTATTTGTAATTTCGGGATTTTTTGGGGGAATTCCCAGGCTATTTTTAGGGAATTCCCAGGATATTTTTAGGGAATTCCCAGGATATTTTTTGGGAATTCCCAGGATATTTTTTTGTGAATTCCCAGGTTATTTTTAGGGAATTCCCAGGATATTTTTAGGGAATTCCCAGGCTATTTTTAGTGAATTCCCAGGATATTTTTAGGGAATTCCCAGGATATTTTTTTGTGAATTCCCAGGATATTTTTGGGGGGAATTCCTGGGATATTTATTTTGGGAATTCCCGGGATATTTTTTTGGTAATTTCAGGATTTTTGGGGGGGAATTCCCAGGATATTTCTTTTGATAATTCCCGGGATTTTTTTTGGAAATTCCCGCTATATTTTTTTAGTAATTTCAGGATTTTTGGAGAGAATTCCCGTGATATTTTTAGGGAATTGCCGTGATATTTTTTTGGGGAATTTCAAGATAATCTTTTAGTGAATTCCCAGGATATTTTTTTGGGGAGAATTCCCGGGATAATCGTGTGGGAATTGTGCCTTTGCCAGGTACTGGTCGTGGCTGCTGGAGCTGCTGTGGCCTCGCTTTGAGCTGATCCTGGAGCTGCACATCCAGAGCGTGCAGGGAACCGACCCCCAGCGCCTCGGGGGGCTCGACAGCCGGCCCCACTACGTCAGTATTGAGCCCGGGATTATCGGGGATTTATCGGGGATTTATTGGGGATTTATCGGGGAATTATTGGGGATTTATTGGGATTTTATTGGGGATTTATCGGGGATTTATCGGGGATTTATTGGGGATTTATCGGGGATTTATCGGGGATTTATCGGGGATTTATTGGGATTTTATTGGGGATTTATTGGGGATTTATCGGGGAATTATCGGGGATTTATCGGGGATTTATCGGGGATTTATCGGGGATTTATCGGGGATTTATCGGGGATTTATTGGGGATTTATCGGGGATTTATTGGGGATTTATTGGGGATTTATCGGGGATTTATCGGGGATTTATTGGGATTTTATTGGGGATTTATTGGGGATTTATCGGGGATTTATCGGGGATTTATCGGGGATTTATCGGGGATTTATCGGGGATTTATTGGGATTTTATTGGGGATTTATTGGGATTTTATTGGGGATTTATTGGGGATTTATCGGGGAATTATCGGGGATTTATCGGGGATTTATCGGGGATTTATCGGGGATTTATTGGGGATTTATCGGGGATTTATTGGGGATTTATCGGGGATTTATTGGGGATTTATTGGGGATTTATCGGGGATTTATCGGGAATTCATTGGGATTTTATCGGGGATTTATTGGGATTTTATCGGGGATTTATTGGGGATTTATCGGGGATTTATCGGGGATTTATCGGGGATTTATTGGGATTTATCGGGGATTTATTGGGGATTTATCGGGGATTTATCGGGGATTTATCGGGGATTTATTGGGGATTTATCGGGGATTTATCGGGGATTTATCGGGGATTTATTGGGGATTTATCGGGGATTTATCGGGGATTTATCGGGGATTTATTGGGGATTTATCGGGGAATTATCGGGGATTTATTGGGGATTTATCGGGGATTTATCGGGGAATTATCGGGGATTTATCGGGGATTTATCGGGATTTATTGGGGATTTATCGGGGAATTATCGGGGATTTATCGGGGAATTATTGGGGATTTATCGGGGAGTTATTGGGGAATTATCGGGGATTTATCAGGGATTTATCGGGGATTTATCGGGGATTTTATCGGGGAATTATCGGGGATTTATCGGGGAATTATCGGGGATTTATCCGGGATTTATCGGGGATTTATCGGGGATTTATTGGGGATTTATCGGGGATTTATCGGGGATTTATCGGGGATTTATCGGGGATTTATCGGGGATTTATCGGGGATTTATTGGGGATTTATTGGGGATTTATCGGGGAATTATCGGGGATTTATCGGGGATTTATCGGGGATTTATCGGGGATTTATCGGGGAATTATCGGGGATTTATTGGGGATTTATTGGGGATTTATCGGGGATTTATCGGGGATTTATCGGGATTTATTGGGGATTTATCGGGGATTTATCGGGGATTTATTGGGGATTTATTGGGGATTTATTGGGATTTTATTGGGGATTTATCGGGGATTTATCGGGGAATTATCGGGGATTTATTGGGGATTTATTGGGGATTTATCGGGGATTTATCGGGGATTTATCGGGGATTTATTGGGGATTTATCGGGGATTTATTGGGGAATTATCGGGGAATTATCGGGGATTTATTGGGGATTTATCGGGGATTTATCGGGGAATTATCGGGGATTTATTGGGATTTTATTGGGGATTTATCGGGGATTTATCGGGGAATTATCGGGGATTTATTGGGGATTTATCGGGGATTTATTGGGATTTTATTGGGGATTTATCGGGGATTTATCGGGGAATTATCGGGGATTTATTGGGGATTTATCGGGGATTTATTGGGATTTTATTGGGGATTTATCGGGGATTTATCGGGGAATTATCGGGGATTTATCGGGGATTTATTGGGGATTTATCGGGGATTTATCCGGGATTTATCGGGGAATTATCGGGGATTTATCGGGGATTTATCGGGGATTTATCCGGGATTTATCGGGGATTTATCGGGGATTTATCGGGATTTATCGGGGATTTATCGGGGATTTATCGGGGATTTATTGGGGATTTATCGGGGATTTATCGGGGATTTATCGGGGATTTATCGGGATTTATTGGGGATTTATCGGGGATTTATCGGGGATTTATCCGGGATTTATCGGGGAATTATCGGGGATTTATCGGGGATTTATCGGGGATTTATCGGGGATTTATTGGGGATTTATCGGGGATTTATCGGGGATTTATTGGGGATTTATCGGGGATTTATCGGGGATTTATCGGGATTTATCGGGGATTTATCGGGGATTTATCGGGATTTATCGGGGATTTATCGGGGATTTATTGGGGATTTATCGGGGATTTATCGGGGATTTATCGGGGATTTATCGGGGATTTATCGGGGATTTATCGGGGATTTATCGGGGATTTATCGGGGATTTATCGGGGATTTATTGGGGATTTATTGGGGATTTATCGGGGATTTATTGGGGATTGATCAGGGAATTATCAGGGATTTATTAAAAAATTATTGGGGATTTATCGGGGATTTATCGGGGATTTATCGGGGAATTATCGGGGATTTATCGGGGATTTATCGGGGATTTATCGGGGATTTATCGGGGATTTATCGGGGATTTATCGGGGATTTATCGGGGATTTATCGGGGATTTATCGGGGATTTATCGGGGATTTATTGGGGATTTATCGGGGATTTATCGGGGATTTATCGGGGATTTATTGGGATTTATTGGGGATTTATCGGGGATTTATCGGGGATTTATCGGGGATTTATTGGGATTTATTGGGGATTTATTGGGGATTTATCGGGGATTTATCGGGGATTTATCGGGGATTTATGGGGATTTATTGGGGATTTATTGGGGATTTATCGGGATTTATTGGGGATTTATGGGGATTTATCGGGGATTTATTGGGATTTATCGGGGATTTATCGGGGATTTATCGGGGATTTATTGGGGATTTATCGGGATTTTATTGGGGATTTATTGGGGATTTATTGGGGATTTATCGGGGATTTATTGGGGATTTATCGGGGATTTATCGGGGATTTATCGGGGATTTATCGGGGATTTATTGGGGATTTATCGGGGATTTATCGGGGATTTATTGGGGATTTATCGGGGATTTATCGGGGATTTATCGGGGATTTATCGGGGATTTATTGGGGATTTATTAAAAATTTATCGGGGATTTATCGGGGATTTATCGGGGATTTATCGGGGATTTATCGGGGATTTATTGGAGATTGATCTGGGAATTATCGGGGATTTATTGGGGATTGATCAGGTATTGATTAGGGATTCCTGGGGTATTGATCAGGAATTGATCAGGGATTTATTTGTTATTTATTGGTTATTTATGGGGTATTGATTGGGTATTGATCAGGGATCTATGGGGTATTGATCAGGTATTGATTGGGTATTGATCAGGGATTGATCAGGAATTTATTTGTGATGTATTGGGTTATTATCGGGTATTGATGGGGTATAGATGACGTATTGATCAGGGATTTATGGGGTATTGATCAGCTATTGATCAGGTATTGATCAGGGATTTATGGGGTATTGATCAGCTATTGATCAGGGATTTATTGGGTGTTGATCAGCTATTGATCAGGTATTGATCAGGGATTTATTGGGTGTTGATCAGGTATTGATCAGGGATTTATTTGTGATGTATTGGGTAATTATCGGGTATAGATGAGGTATTGATGAGGTATTGATCAGGGATTTATGGGGTATTGATCAGGGATTTATCAGGTATTGATCAGGTATTGATGAGGTATTGATGAGGTATAGATGAGGTATTGATGAGGTATAGATGAGGTATAGATGAGGTATTGATGGGGTATTGATGGGGTATAGATGAGGTATTGATGGGGTATTGATGGGGTATAGATGAGGTATTGATGAGGTATAGATGAGGTATAGATGAGGTATTGATGAGGTATTGATGGGGTATTGATGAGGTATAGATGACGTATAGATGGGGTATAGATGAGGTATTGATGAGGTATAGATGAGTTATTGATGAGGTATTGATGAAGTATAGATGAGGTATTGATGAGGTATAGATGAGGTATTGATGAGGTATAGATGAGGTATTGATGAGGTATTGATGAAGTATAGATGAGGTATAGATGAAGTATAGATGAGGTATTGATGAGGTATAGATGAGTTATTGATGAGGTATTGATGAAGTATAGATGAGGTATTGATGAGGTATAGATGAGGTATTGATCGCCGTTATTGATCCCTCAGATCACGCGCCGTTACGCCGAGTTCTCGTCCGCCATCGTCAGCATCAACCAAACCCTGCCCAGCGAGCGCAGCGACGGCCTGCTGGGACGGCTGCAGGTTATACTGGGACAAACTGGGAGGGACTGGGATGGGCTGGGACGGCTGCAGGTTATACTGGGACAAACTGGGACGGACTGGGATGGACTGGGATGGGCTGGGATGGGCTGGGACGGCTGCAGGTTATACTGGGACAAACTGGGATGGACTGGGATGGACTGGGATGGGCTGGGACGGCTGCAGGTTATACTGGGATGGACTGGGATGGACTGGGATGGGCTGGGACGGCTGCAGGTTATACTGGGACAAACTGGGAGGGACTGGGATGGGCTGGGACGGCTGCAGGTTATACTGGGACAAACTGGGACGGACTGGGATGGGCTGGGACGGCTGCAGGTTATACTGGGATGGACTGGGACAAACTGGGATGGGCTGGGATGGGCTGGGATGGCTGCAGGTTATACTGGGATGGACTGGGAGGGACTGGGATGGGCTGGGACGGCTGCAGGTTATACTGGGATGGACTGGGACGGACTGGGATGGGCTGGGACGGCTGCAGGTTATACTGGGATGGACTGGGATGGGCTGGGATGGGCTGGGATGGGCTGGGACGGCTGCAGGTTATACTGGGACAAACTGGGAGGGACTGGGAATGGACTGGGATAAAACGGGAGTGGACAGGGAGTGCACTGGGATTAACTGGGAATGAACTGGGAGCAACTGGGAATTGTCCCTTTTTTTTCTCGATTTTTTGTCACTGATTTCCCCATTTTTCCCCCTTTTCCCCCATTTTTCCTCTTTTTTCCCATTTTCCCGCAATTTTTCCTTTTTTCCCCCATTTTTACCCCCATTTTTCCCATTTTCCCCCATTTTTCCCATTTTTCCCCATTTTTACCCCCATTTTCCCTAATTTTTCCCATTTTTCCCATTTTCCCCATTTTTCCCTTTTTTCCCGTTTTTTCCCCATTTCCCCCACTTTAAAAAAAATTTTTCCCAATTTTTTTCCATTTTCCCCATTTTTTTCCCATTTTCCCATTTTCCCTCAATTTTCCCATTTTTCCCATTTTTCCCATTTTTCCCATTTTCCCCCATTTTCCCCCATTTTTCCCATATTTTCCCTTTTTTTCCTGTTTTTTCCCCGTTTTCCCCATTTTCCCTTTTTTCCCGTTTCTTCCCCATTTCCCCCTTTTTTCAATTTTTCCCAGTTTTTTCCCATTTTCCCCATTTTTCTTCCCGTTTTCCCCATTTTTTCCCCCATTTTTTCCATTTCCCCCCATATTTTCCATTTTTCCCCCATTTTTTTCCATTTTCCCTCATTTTTCCCCCATTTTTCCCCATTTTCCCCATTTTTTCCCATTTTTCCCCATTTTTTCCCCATTTTTTCCCCATTTTTTCACATTTTTTCACATTTTTCCCCCATTTTCCCCATTTTTCCCATTTTTCCCCATTTTTTCCCCCATTTTCCCCATTTTCCCCCCATTTTTCCCATTTTTTCCTTCTTTCCCGTTTTTCCCCCTTTTCCCCGATTTTTAAAAAAATTTTTCCCAATTTTTCCCCATTTTCCCCATTTTTTTCCCATTTTCTCTCCTTTTTCCCCATTTTTCCCCCATTTTTCCCCATTTTCCCCAATTTTTTTCCATTTTTCCCCATTTTTCCCATTTCCCCCATTTTTCCCGTTTTTTCCCCATTTTTCCCATTTTTCCCCCATTTTTCCCCCATTTTTTCCATTTCCCCCATATTTCCCATTTTCCCCATTTTTCCCCCATTGTCCCCCATTTTTCCCATTTTTCCCCATTTTTACTCCCATTTTCCCCATTTTCCTCCATTTTTTCCCCATTTCCCCCATTTTTCCCCATTTTCCACATTTTTTCCCCATTTCCCCAATTTTTCACCCATTTTTTCCCCATTTTTTCCCATTTTTCCCCATTTTTCCCCTTTTCCCCCATTTTTCCCCCTTTTTCCCCCATTTTTTCCCCATTTCCCCCCATTTTTCCATTTTTCCCCATTTTTCCTCATTTTCCCTCATTTCTCCCCTTTTTTCCCCCATTTTCCCATTTTCCTCCATTTTTTCCCCATTTTTTTTGCATTTTTCCTCATTTTCCCCATTTTTCCCCATTTCCCCCATTTTTCCTCATTTTCCCCCATTATCCCCATTTTTCCCATTTTTTCCCCATTTTCTCCCATTTTCCCATTTTTTCCCTTTTTTCCCCATTTTTTCCCCATTTTTCCCCCATTTTTTTCCCATTTTTTCCCATTTTTCCCCATTTTTCCCCATTTTTTCCCAATTTTTCCCCCCATTTTTTTCCCATTTTTCCTCATTTTTCCCCATTTTTTCCCCATTTTTCCCCATTTTCTCCCCGTTTTTTTTCTTTTTTTTTTTTTTTTTCCCCCTTTTTCCCCCATTTTTTCCCCATTTTTTCCCCATTTTCCCCCCATTTTTTCCCCATTTTTCCCCATTTTTTCCCCATTTTTCCCCATTTTTTCCCATTTTCCCCCATTTCAGTTGGAAGTCGAGAATCTCGTTCTCCGCGCGGCCGCCGAGTTCCCGACGCGCCGGGAGCAGCTCGTGTTCCTCATCAACAACTACGACATGATGCTGGGGGTGCTCATGGTAATCCCACAATTCCCAAAAATTCCCAAAATTCCCCAAAATTCCCAAAAATTCCCCAAAAAATCCCGGTGAAAATCGCCCAAAAATCGCCCCAAAAATGACCAAAAACGCCAAAAATTCCCCAAATTCCACGGGAGCAGCTCCAATTCCTCAGCACCAACCCCCACTGCTGTGGCCTTGCAGAAAATTCCCAAAATTCCCAAAAATTTTCCCCAAAAAAATCCCAAAAATTCCCCAAAAAAATCCCCCCCAAAATCAAAAAAAAATCCCCCAAAAATCACCCAAAAATGACCAAAAACGCCAAAAATTCCCCAAATTCCACGGGAGCAGCTCCAATTCCTCAGCACCAACCCCCACTGCTGTGGCCTTGCAGAAAATTCCCAAAATTCCCAAAAATTTCCCCCAAAAATTCCCAAAAATTCCCCAAAAAAATCCCCCCAAACCCCAAAAAAAAATCCCCCAAAAATCACCCAAAAATGACCAAAAACGCCAAAAATTCCCCAAATTCCACGGGAGCAGCTCCAATCCCTCAGCACCAACCCCCACTGCTGTGGCCTTGCAGAAAATTCCGAAAAATTCCCAAAAAATTTCCCCAAAAAATTCCCAAAAATTCCCAAAAAATCCCCAAAAAAATCAAAAAATCCCCACAAAAATTCCCCCAAAAATGACCAAAAACACCAAAAATTCCCCAAATTCCACGGGAGCAGCTCCAGTCCCTCAGCACCAACCCCCACTGCTGTGGCCTTGCAGAAAATTCCCAAAATTCCCAAAAAATTTCCCCAAAAAATTCCCAAAAATTCCCCAAAAAATCCCCAAAAAAATCAAAAAAATCCCCCAAAAATTCCCCCAAAAATGACCAAAAACGCCAAAAATTCCCCAAATTCCACGGGAGCAGCTCCAGTTCCTCAGCACCAACCCCCACTGCTGTGGCCTTGCAGAAAATTCCCAAAAATCCCAAAAAATTTCCCCAAAAAATTCCCAAAAATTCCCAAAAAAATCCCCAAAAAAATCAAAAAAATCCCCACAAAAATCGCCCCAAAATGACCAAAAACGCCAAAAATTCCCCAAATTCCACGGGAGCAGCTCCAGTTCCTCAGCACCAACCCCCACTGCTGTGGCCTTGCAGAAAATTCCCAAAAATTCCCAAAAATTTCCCCAAAAAAAATTCCCAAAAATTCCCCCAAAAAATCCCCAAATCCCAAAAAAAAACCCCCGTGAAAATCCCCCCCCAAAAAAACCTTAAAATGTCCCAAAATTCTCCTTTTTCCCCCCAGTTTATTCCCCCCAAAAATCCCCATTTTTCCCCCAAATTCTCAATTTTTTTTCCTGAAATTCCCCCCAAATTCCCTCTTTCCCCAAATTTCCCCTTTTTTCCCAAAATTCCCCTTTTTCTACCCAAAATTCCCCTTTTTTTCCCCCCCCACCAAACCCCCCCAAATTTCCCACTTTTCCAAAATTCCCTTTTTCCCCCAAAATCCCCCTTCAAATTTTCTCCAATTTTCCCCCCAAATTTCCCTTTTTTTCCCTAAATTCAATTTTCCTCCAAATTCCCCAAATCTCCCATTTTTCCCCAAAATTTCCCTTTTTTTCCCCCCCTTAAAATCCTCCAAAATTTCCCATTTTTTCCCCAAATTTCCCTTTTTTTTCCCTAAATTCAATTTTCCCCCAAATTCCCCAAATCTCCCATTTTTCCCCAAAATTTCCCTTTTTTTCCCCCCTTAAAATCCTCCCAAATTTCCCATTTTTTTCCCGAATTTCCCATTTTTTTCCCAAATTTCCCATTTTTTCCCCCTAAATTCCCATTTTCTCCTCAAATTCCCACCAAATTCTCCCCAAATTTTTCCATTTCCCCCCGAATTTCTGGTTTTTCCCCCCCCCCCCAAATTCCCGAAATTTTCCGGGATTTTCCCGAATTTTGGGAATTTTTGCAGGAGCGAGCGGTGGAGGAGAGCAAAGAGGTCGAGGGGTTCCAGCAGCTGCTGTCGGCCCGAACCCAGGTGAGCCCAAAATGCCCCAAAGTCACCCCAAAATTCACCCCAAAATCCCCAAAATTCACCCCAAAATTCACCCCCAAAATCCCCAAAATTCACCCCAAAAAATCCCCAAATTCACCCCAAAAATCCCCAAAACTCACCCCAAAAATCCCCAAAATTCACCCCAAAATCCCCAAAATTCACCCCAAAATTCACCCCAAAATCCCCCAAATTCACCCCAAAATTCCCCAAAATTCACCCCAAAAAATCCCCAAATTCACCCCAAAAATCCCCAAAATTCACCCCAAAAATCCCCAAAATTCACCCCAAAAATCCCCAAATTTCACCCCAAAAATACCCAAAACTCACCCCAAAATTCAGCCCCAAAATTCACCCCAAAATCCCCAAAATTCACCCCAAAAATCCCCAAAATTCACCCCAAAAATCCCCAAAATTCACCCCAAAATTCACCCCAAAATTCACCCCAAAATCCCCAAAATTCACCCCCAAAATCCCCAAAATTCACCCCAAAAATCCCCAAAATTCACCCCAAAAATCACCCCAAATTCACCCCAAAATCCCCAAAATTCACCCCAAAATTCACCCCCAAAATCCCCAAAATTCACCCCAAAAATCCCCAAAATTCACCCCAAAAATCCCCAAAATTCACCCCCAAAATCCCCAAAATTCACCCCAAAAATCCCCAAAATTCACCCCAAAATCCCCAAAATTCACCCCAAAATTCACCCCAAAATCCCCAAAATTCACCCCAAAAATCCCCAAAATTCACCCCCAAAATCCCCAAAATTCACCCCAAAATCACCCAAAATTCACCCCAAAATTCACCCCAAAAATCCCCAAAATTCACCCCCAAAATCCCCAAAATTCACCCCAAAAATCCCCAAAATTCACCCCAAAATTCACCCCAAAATCCCCAAAATTCACCCCAAAAATCCCCAAAATTCACCCCAAAAATCCCCAAAAATAATCCCAAAAATCCTCCCAGGTGAGCCCCAAAAATCCCCAAAATTTACCCCAAAAAGTCCCCAAAACTCACCCCAAAATCCCCAAAATTCACCCCAAAATCCCAAAATTCACCCCAAAAATCCTCAAAATTCACCCCCATAATTCCCAAAATCCATCCCAAAAATCCCCAAAATTCACCCCAAAATTCACCCCCAAAATCCCCAAAATTCACCCCCAAAATCCCCAAAATTCACCCCAAAAATCCTCAAAATTCACCCCAAAAATCCCCAAAATTCACCCCAAAATCCCCAAAATTCACCCCAAAATTCACCCCCAAAATCCCCAAAATTCACCCCAAAAATCCCCAAAACTCACCCCAAAAATCCTCAAAATTCACCCCCAAAATTCCCAAAATTCACCCAAAAATCCTCAAAATTCACCCCAAAAACACCAAAATTCACCCCAAAAATACCCAAAATTCACCCCAAAAATACCCAAAATTCACCCAAAAATCCCCAAAATTCACCCCAAAATCCATCCCAAAAATCCCCAAAATTCACCCCAAAAATACCCAAAATTCACCCCCAAAATCCCCAAAATTTACCCCAAAATTCACCCCCAAAATCCCCAAAATTCACCCCCAAAATCCCCAAAATTCACCCCAAAAATCCCTAAATTCACCCCAAAAATCCCCAAAATTCACCCCAAAAATCCCCAAAATTCACCCCAAAATCCCCAAAATTCATCCCAAAAATCCCCAAAATTCACCCCAAAATTCACCCCCAAAATCCCCCAAATTCACCCCAAAATTCACCCCCAAAATCCCCCAAATTCACCCCAAAAATCCCAAAATTCACCCCAAAAATCCCAAAATTCCCCCCAAAAATCCAAAATCCTGAAAAAAAGGAGGAGAAATGGGAAAAAAATGGGGGAAAATGGGAAAAATTGGGGAAAAAGGTGAAAAAAAAATTGGGAAAAAAAGGAAAAAAAACCTGGAAAAATTGGAGGAATTTGGGAAAATGGGGAAAAACTGAAAAAATGGGAATAAAAAGGGGGAAATTGGGAAAAAATGGGGGGAAAATGGGAAAAAAAGGGGAAAATCTGGGGAAAAATGGGGAGGAAATTGGAAAAAAAGGGGGAAATTCGGGAATAAATGGGGAAAAATGGGAAAAAATGGGGAAAAAAATGGTGGAAAAATTGGAAAAAATTGGGAAAATTTGGGAAAAAAGAGGGAAAAATGGGGGGGAAATAAATGGAGAAAAAATGGGGGAAAAAATGGAGAAAAAATTGAGGAAAAAAATGGGGGAAAATGGGAAAAAATTGAGAAAAAAATGGGGAAAAATGGGGGAAAAAAGAGGAAAAAATGCGGAAAAAAAATTTAAAAAAATTGGGAAAAATGGGGGAAATGGGGAAAAAATGGGGAAAGAAAAGGAAAAAAATGGGGAAAAAATGACGGAAAAATGAGGAAAAATCGGAAAAAATGGGGGAATGGAGAAAAAATGAGGAAAAAATGGGGAAAATGGGAAAAAATTGAGAAAAAAATGGGGAGAAAATGATGGAAAAATTGAAAAAAAATCGGGAAAAAATGGGGGGAAAATGGGGAAAAATGAGGAAAAAATGGGAGAAAAAATGGGGAAAAAATTGGGGAAAAAATGGGGGGAAAATGGAGAAAAAATGAGAAAAAATGGGGAAAAATGGGTAAAAAATTGAGAAAAAAATGGGGAAAAAATGATGGAAAAATTGAAAAAAATCGGGAAAAAATGGGTGGAAAATGGGGAAAAAATGGGGAAAAAAATGGGGAAAAAATGAGAAAAAAATGGGGAAAAATGAGAAAAAATGAGAAAAAAATGGGGGAAAATTGCAGAAAAAAGGGACAATGTTCCGTGGTGAGGAATGTGTTGTTTTTGGGGTAAATTCCCGGGATTTTGGGGTTTTTGGGGCCGGCAGGAGTTCGTGGAGGAGCTGCTGGTGCTGCATTTTGGGAGGGGGAGAAATGGGGGAAAAATGGGGGGAAAAATTGAGAAAAAATGGGGGAAAATGGGGAAAATGGGAGAAAAATGGGTAAAAATTGAGGAAAAAAATGGGAAAAATGGGGAAAAAATTGGGGGGAAAATGGAGAAAAAATGGAGAAAAAATGAGAAAAATGGGGAAAAAATGGGTAAAAAATTGAGAAAAAAATGCGGAAAAATGGGAAAAAATGGGGAAAAGTGGGAAAATATTCAGTGGTGAGGAATGTGTTGTTTTTGGGGTAAATTCCCGGGATTTTGGGGTTTTTGGGGCCGGCAGGAGTTCGTGGAGGAGCTGCTGGTGTTGCATTTGGGGGGGGGGAAGTGGAGAAAAAATGGGGAAAAAATGAGGAAAATGGGGAAAAATGGGGAAAAATTGAGAAGAAAATGGGGAGAAAATGATGGAAAAATTAAAAAAAATCGGGAAAAAATGGGGGAAAATGGGGAAAAAATGGGAGAAAAAATGGGGAAAAAATGAGAAAAAAATGGGGAAAAATGAGAAAAAATGGGGAAAAATTGCAGAAAAAAGGGACAATGTTCCGTGGTGAGGAATGTGTTGTTTTTGGGGTAAATTCCCGGGATTTTGGGGGTTTTTGGGGCCGGCAGGAGTTCGTGGAGGAGCTGCTGGTGCTGCATTTTGGGGGGGGGGGGAGAAATGGGGGAAAAAATGGGGAAAAATGGGGGGAAAAATTGAGAAAAAATGGGGAAAAATGGGGGAAAATGGGGGAAAATGGGAGAAAAATGGGTAAAAATTGAGGAAAAAATGGGGAAAAAATTGGGGAAAAAATGGGGGAAAAATGGAGAAAAAATTGAGAAAAAAATGCGGAAAAATGGGAAAAAATGGGGAAAAATGGGAAAATGTTCAGTGTTGAGGAATGTGTTGTTTTTGGGGTAAATTCCCGGGATTTTGGGGCTTTTGGGGCCGGCAGGAGTTCGTGGAGGAGCTGCTGGTGCTGCATTTTGGGGGGGGGGGAAATGGAAAAAATGGGGAAAAATGGGGAAAAAAGAGAAAAAAATGGGGGGAAAATTGAGAAAAAATGAGAAAAAATGGGGAAGAAGTGGGGGAAAAAATGGGGGAAAAATGGAGAAAAAATGAGAAAAAATGGAGAAAAAATGGAGAAAAAATGAGAAAAAATGGGGAAAAAATGAGGAAAATGGGGAAAAATTGAGAAAAAATGGGGGAAAATGGGAAAAAATAGGGGAAAAAATGGGGAAAAAATGGGGGGAAAAATTGAGAAAAAATGGGGGAAAATGGGAAAAAATAGGGGAAAAAATGGGGAAAAAATTGGGGGAAAAATGGGGGGAAAAATTGAGAAAAAATGGGGAAAAATGGGAGAAAAATGGGTAAAAATTGAGGAAAAAATGGGGAAAAAATTGGGGAAAAATTGCAGAAAAAAGGGACAATGTTCCGTGGTGAGGAATGTGCTGTTTTTGGGGTAAATTCCCGGGATTTTGGGGGTTTTTGGGGCCGGCAGGAGTTCGTGGAGGAGCTGCTGGCGCCGCCCTTCGGGGGAAAAATGGAAAAAATAGAGAAAAAATGGGAAAAAATGGGGAAAATGGAGAAAAAATGGAGGAAAAAATGGGGAAAAAATGGAGGAAAAAATGTGGAAAAAATTGGGGGGAAATGGGGAAAAAGTTGGGGAAAAATGGGGGGAAAATGGGGAAAAATGGGGAAAAAGGGAAAAAATGAGGAAAAAATGGGGGGAAATGGAGGAAAAATGGGGAAAAAATTGGGGGAAAATATGGGGGAAAATGGGGAAAAAAGAGGAAAAATGGGAGAAAAATCGGGAAAAATGGAGAAAAATTAGGAAAAAAAGAGGAAAAAATGGAGGAAAAATGGGGAAAAAAATGGGGAAAAAATTGGGGAAAAAGGAGGAAAAAATGGGGAAAAAATTGAAAAAAAATCGGGAAAAAATGGCGAAAAATGGGGTGGAAATGGGGAAAAATGGGGAAAAAATGGGGAAAAGTGGGGGGATGTTCCGTGGTGAGGAATGTGCTGTTTTTGGGGTAAATTCCCGGGATTTTGGGGGTTTTTGGGGCCGGCAGGAGTTCGTGGAGGAGCTGCTGGTGCTGCATTTTGGGGGGGGAGAAATGGGGGAAAAATGGGGGGAAAATAGGAAAAAATGGGTGGAAAATGGGAAAAATTGAGGAAAAAATGGGGGAAAAATGGAGAAAAAATGGAGAAAAAATGAGGAAAAAATGGGGAAAATGGGAAAAAATTGAGAAAAAAATGGGGAAAAAATGGAGAAAAAATGAGGAAAAAATGGGGAAAATGGGAAAAAATTGAGAAAAAAAATGGGGAAAAAATGATGGAAAAATTGAAAAAAATCGGGAAAAAATGGGGGAAAATGGGGAAAAATAGGGGAAAAAAGAGGAAAAAATGCGGAAAAAATTTGAAAAAAGTGGGGAAAAAATGGGGGAAAAATTGGAAAAAATGGGGAAAAATGGGGGGAAAATGGGGAAAGAAAAGGAAAAAATGGGGAAAAAATGACAGAAAAATGAGGAAAAATCAGAAAAAATGGGGGAAATGGAGAAAAAATGAGAAAAAATGGGGAAAAAATGGGGGGAAATGGAGAAAAAACTGAGGAAAAAATGGGGAAAATGGGAAAAAATTGAGAAAAAAATGGGGAAAAAATGATGGAAAAATTGAAAAAAAATCGGGAAAAATGGGGGGAAAATGGGGAAAAAATGAGGAAAAAATGGGAGAAAAAATGGGGGAAAAATTGAAAAAATCGGGAAAAAAATGGGAGAAAATGGGGAAAAATAGGGGAACAAAGAGGAAAAAATGCGGAAAAAAAATTGAAAAAAGTGGGGTAAAAATGGGGGGAAAATTGGGAAAAATGGGGGGAAAATGGGGAAAGAAAAGGAAAAAATGGGGAAAAAATGACGGAAAAATGAGGAAAAATCGGAAAAAATGGGAATGGAGAAAAAATGAGAAAAAATGGGGAAAATGGGAAAAAATTGATAAAAAAATGGGGAGAAATGGGGGAAAAATTGAAAAAATCGGGAAAAATTGGGGAAAAATGGGGAAAAATGGAGAAAAAATGGAGAAAAAATGAGAAAAAATGGGGAAAAAATGGGTAAAAAATTGAGAAAAAAATGTGGAAAAATGGGAAAAAATGGGGGAAAATGGGAAAATGTTCCGTGGTGAGGAATGTGTTGTTTTTGGGGTAAATTCCCGGGATTTTGGGGGTTTTTGGGGCCGGCAGGAGTTCGTGGAGGAGCTGCTGGTGCTGCATTTTGGGGGGGGGGGAAATGAGGGAAAAAATGGGGAAAAATGGGAAAAATGGGGAAAAATTGAGAAAAAATGGGGAAAAATGGGGGAAACTGGGAGAAAAATGGGAAAAATTGAGGAAAAAATGAGGAAAAAATTGGGGAAAAAAATGGGGAAAAAATGGAGAAAAAATGAGAATAAACGGGGAAAAAATGGGGAAAAAATGGGTAAAAAATTGAGAAAAAAATGCGGAAAAATGGGGAAAAATGGGACAATGTTCCGTGGTGAGGAATGTGTTGTTTTTGGGGTAAATTCCCGGGATTTTGGGGGTTTTTGGGGCCGGCAGGAGTTCGTGGAGGAGCTGCTGGTGCTGCATTTGGGGGGGAGAAATGGGGAAAAAATGGGGAAAAAATGGGGAAAAATTGAGAAAAAATGGGGAAAAATGGGGGAAAATGGGGGAAAAATGGGAGAAAAAAGGGTAAAAAATTGAGGAAAAAATGGGGAAAAAATTGGGGAAAATATGGGGAAAAAATGTAGAAAAAATGGAGAAAAAATGGGGAAAAATGGGGAAAAATGGAGAAAAATGGGACAATGTTCCGTGTTGAGGAATGTGTTGTTTTTGGGGTAAATTCCCGGGATTTTGGGGTTTTTGGGGCCGGCAGGAGTTCGTGGAGGAGCTGCTGGCGCTGCATTTTGGGGGAAATGGAAAAAATGGGGAGAAATGGGGAAAAAAGAAAAAATGGGGGAAAATTGAGAAAAATGAGAAAAATGGGGAAGAAGTGGGGAAAAATGGGGAAAAATGGAGAAAAATGAGAAAAATGGAGAAAATGGAGAAAAATGAGAAAAAATGGGGAAAAATGAGGAAAAATGGGGAAAAATTGAGAAAAAATGGGGGAAAATGGGAAAAAATAGGGGAAAAAATGGGGAAAAAATGGGGGGAAAAATTGAGAAAAAATGGGGGAAAATGGGAAAAAATAGGGGAAAAAATGGGGAAAAAATGGGGGAAAATGGGGGGAAAAATTGAGAAAAAATGGGGAAAAATGGGAGAAAAATGGGTAAAAATTGAGGAAAAAATGGGGAAAAAATTGGGGAAAAATTGCAGAAAAAAGGGACAATGTTCCGTGGTGAGGAATGTGTTGTTTTTGGGGTAAATTCCCGGGATTTTGGGGGTTTTTGGGGCCGGCAGGAGTTCGTGGAGGAGCTGCTGGCGCCGCCCTTCGGGGGCCTGGTCGGGTTCGTGCGCGAGGCCGAGGCGCTGCTGGAGCGCGGGGAGGGAGAGAAACTGCGAGGACAGGAGGGTAAAAAATGGGGGAAAACGGGAAAAATGGGAAAAATGGGGAAAATGGGGAAAAATTGGGGGAGGGAAGTGGAAAAATGGGGGGGAAATGGGGGGGAATGGGGGAAAATGGGAAAAATGGGGGAAAAAGAGGGAAAAATGGGGAAAAATGGGGGGGGAAATGGGGGAAAATGGGGGAAAAATGGGAAAAAATGGGGGGGGAATGGGGGAAAAAGAGGAAAAAATGGGGGAAAATGGGGGGAAAAAGAAAAAATGGGGAAAAATGGGGGGGAAATGGGGGGAAAAAGGGGGGAAAATGGGGGGAAAATGGGGGGAAAATGGGAAAAATGGGGGAAATGGGGAAAATGGGGAAAAATTGGGGGAGGGAAGTGGAAAAATGGGGGGAAAATGGGGGGGAAATGGGGGAAAATGGGAAAAATGGGGGGGAAATGGGGGAAAAAGAGGGAAAAATGGGAAAAAATGGGAGAAATGGGAGAAAAAGAGGGAAAAATGGGAAAAAATGGGGAAAATGGGGGGGGAATGGGGAAAATGGGAAAAATGGGGGGGAAAATGGGAGAAAAAGAGGAAAAAATGGGAAAAATGGGGGGAAAAAGAGGAAAAAATGGGGAAAAATGGGGGGGAAATGGGAGAAAAAGAGGAAAAAATGGGAAAAATGGGAGGGGAAATGGGGGGAAATGGGAAAAATGGGGGGAAAATGGGGGAAAAAGAGGGAAAAATGGGATAAATGGGGGGGAAATGGGGGAAAAAGAGGAAAAAATGGGGAAAAATGGGGAAAATGGGAAAAATGGGGGGGGAAATGGGGGAAAAAGAGGAAAAATGGGAAAAAATGGGGGGGAAAATGGGGGAAAATGGGAAAAATGGGGAAAAATGGGGGGGAAAATGGGGGGAAAAAGAGGAAAAAATGGGGGGGGAAATGGGAGAAAAAGAGGGAAAAATGGGAAAAAATGGGGGGGAAAATGGGGGAAAATGGGAAAAAGAGGGAAAAATGGGGGGGAAATGGGGGGAAAAAGAGGAAAAAATGGGGGGGAAATGGGAGAAAAAGAGGAAAAAATGGGGAAAAATGGGGAAAATGAAGGAATGGGAAAAATGGGGGGAAAATGAGGAAAAATGGGAAAAAATGGAGGGGGGCATGGGGGGAATGGGGAAAATGGGGGAAAATGGGGAAAAATTGGGGGAGGGAAGTGGAAAAATGGGGGGAAAACGGGGGAAATGGGGGAAAAAATGGGGTGAAAAAGAGGAAATAATGGGAAAAAATGGGGAAAAAACTGGGGGAAAAAGGAAAAATGGGGGGAAATGGGGGGAAATGGGGGATTGGGGGAATGGGGAAAAATCTGGGAGAAAAAAGAGGAAAAATGGGGGAAAAAATGGGGAGAAGGGGGAATGGGGAAAATGGAGGAAAAGGGCGGGAAAAAAGAGGAAAAATGGGAAATGGGGGAATGGGGAAAAAAGGGGGGGAAAAGAGGAAAAAATGGGAAAAGGGGAATGGGGGGATGGGGAAATGGGGGAATGGGGAAAATGGGGGGGAAGAGGAAAAAATGGGAAAAATGGGGAAATGGGAAAAATGGGGGATGGGGAAAATGGGGGGGGAAGAGGGAAAAATGGGAAAAAAATGGGAAACATGGATGGGGGAATGGGGAGGGAAAAAGAGGAAAAATGGGGGAAAAATGGGAAATGGGGGAATGGGGAAAAAATTGGGGAAAATGGGAAAAAACTGGGTGGAAAAAGAGGAAAAATGGGGGGAATGGGGAAAATGGGAAAAACTGGGGGAAAAAAAGAGGAAAAAATGGGGAAAAATGGGGAAAAATGGGGAAAAATGGGAATGGGGAATAGGGGAATGGAGAATAGAGAAAAAACTGGGGGGAAAAAGAGGAAAAAATGGGAATAAATGGGAAAAAATGGGGAATTGGGGAATGGGAGAATGGGGGGATGGGGGGAAAGAGGAAAAAATGGGAATAAATGGGAAAAAATGGGGAATTGGGGAATGGGGATAAAAGGGGGGGAAGAGGAAAAAATGGGGAAAAAATGGAGAAAAAATGGGAAAACAATGGGGGGGAAATGGGGGAATGGGGAAAATGGGGGGGGAAGAGAAAAAGTGGGAAAAATGGGAAATGGGGGAATGGGGGAATGGGAAAGAAAGGGGGGGGAAGAGGAAAAAATGGGGAAAAAATGGGGAAAAAATGGGGAAAAAATGGGGAAAATGGGAAATGGGGGAATGGGGAAAAAAGGGGGGGGAAAAGAGGAAAAAATGGGAAAAAATGGGACAAATGGGGGAAATGAGGAGGGAAAAAGAGGAAAAAATGGGGAAAAAACGGGAAAAATGGGGAAAATGGGGAAAAAATTGGGAAAAAAATGGGGAAAAACTGGGGGAAAAAAAGAGGAAAAAATGGGGAAAAAACGGGAAAAATGGGGAAATGGGGGAAAAAATTGGGAAAAAAATGGGAAAACAATGGGGAAAAACTGGGGAAAAAAAGAGGAAAAAATGGGAAAAATGGGGAAATGGGGGAATGGGGAAAATTGGGGGGGAATGGGAGGAAAAGAGAGGAAAATGGGAAAAATTGGGGAAATGGGGGAATGGGAAATTGGGGAAAAAATTGGGGGGAAAAAGAGGAAAAAATGGGAAAAAAAGGAGAAAAAATGGGGAAAAATGGGGGAAATGGGAAAATGGGAAAAATTGGAAAATGGGGAAATGGGAAAATGGGGAATGGGGAAAAAACTGGGGGAAAAAAGAGGAAAAAATGGGGAAAAAATGGGAAAAATGGGGGGAAATGGAGGGGGAAATGGGAAAACAGGGAAAAATGGGAAAATGGGGAAATGGGAAAAACGGGGAAAAAAGTGGGGGGAAAAAACAGGAAAAATAGGAAAAAAGGAGGAAAAAAAGGGGAAAACATGGGGAAAATGGGAAAAAATGGGGAAAAAAGGGAAATTGGGGGGAAATGGGAAAAAAAGGCAGAAAAAAGTGGGGAAAATGGGAAAAAATGGGAAAAAAAAGGGAAAACGGAAGGAAATGGGAAAAAAAGGCAGAAAAAAAGCGGGGAAAAAAGGAAAAACGGGGAAAAAGGGAAAATGGGAGGAAATGGGAAAAATGGGGAAAAAAGAGGGGAAAATGGGAAAAAATGGGGAAAAAAGGGAAAACGGGAGGAAATGGGGAAAAAAGGCAGAAAAAAAGTGGGGAAAATGGGAAAAAAGGGAAAAAAGGGGAAATTGGGGGGAAATGGGAAAAAAAGGCAGAAAAAAAGTGGGGAAAATGGGAAAAAATGGGGAAAAAAGGGGGAAAACGGGAGGAAATGGGAAAAAAAAGGCAGAAAAAAAGTGGGGAAAATGGGAAAAAATGGGAAAAAAAAGGGAAAACGGGAGGAAATGGGAAAAAAAGGCAGAAAAAAGTGGGGAAAATGGGAAAAAATGGGGAAAAAAAGGGGAAAACGGGAGGAAATGGGAAAAAAAGGCAGAAAAAAGTGGGGAAAATGGGAAAAAAATGGGAAAAAATGGGAAAAAATGGGGAAAAAAAGGGAAAACGGGAGGAAATGGGAAAAAAAGGCAGAAAAAAAGTGGGGAAAATGGGAAAAAATGGGGAAAAAAAGGGGAAATGGGAGGAAATGGGAAAAAAGTGGGGAAAATGGGAAAAATGGGAAAAAAAAAGGGGAAAACGGGAGGAAACGGGAAAAAAAGGCAGAAAAAAAGTGGGGAAAATGGGAAAAAATGGGGAAAAAAGGGAAAACGGGAGGAAATGGGAAAAAAAGCAGAAAAAAGTGGGGAAAATGGGAAAAAATGGGAAAAAAAAGGGAAAACGGGAGGAAATGGGAAAAAAGTGGGGAAAATGGGAAAAAATGGGGAAAAAAAGGGAAAACGGGAGGAAATGGGAAAAAAAGGCAGAAAAAAGTGGGGAAAATGGGAAAAAATGGAAAAAAAAGGGAAAATGGGAGGAAATGGGAAAAAAAAGGCAGAAAAAAAGTGGGGAAAATGGGAAAAAATGGGAAAAAATGGGAAAAAAAAGGGAAAACGGGAGGAAATGGGAAAAAAAGGCAGAAAAAAAGTGGGGAAAATGGGAAAAAATGGGAAAAAATGGGAAAAAAAAGGGAAAACGGGAGGAAATGGGAAAAAAAGGCAGAAAAAAAGTGGGGAAAATGGGAAAAATGGGGAAAAAAGGGAAAACGGGAGGAAACGGGAAAAAAAGGCAGAAAAAAGTGGGGAAAATGGGAAAAAATGGGGAAAAAAAGGGAAAACGGGAGGAAATGGGAAAAAAAAGCAGAAAAAGTGGGGAAAATGGAAAAAATGGGGAACAAAGGGAAATGGGAGGAAATGGGAAAAAAGTGGGGAAAATGGGAAAAAATGGGGAAAAAAGGGAAAACGGGAGGAAATGGGAAAAAAAGGCAGAAAAAAAGTGGGGAAAATGGGAAAAATGGGGAAAAAAGGGAAAACGGGAGGAAATGGGAAAAAAAGGCAGAAAAAAAGTGGGGAAAATGGGAAAAAATGGGAAAAAAAAGGGAAAACGGGAGGAAATGGGAAAAAAAGTGGGGAAAATGGGAAAAAATGGGGAAAAAAAAGGGAAAACGGGAGGAAATGGGAAAAAAAGGCAGAAAAAAAGTGGGGAAAATGGGAAAAAATGGGAAAAAAAGGGAAAACGGGAGGAAATGGGAAAAAAAGGCAGAAAAAAGTGGGGAAAATGGGAAAAAATGGGAAAATGGGAAAAAAAGGGAAAACGGGAGGAAATGGGAAAAAAAGGCAGAAAAAAAGTGGGGAAAATGGGAAAAAATGGGAAAAAATGGGAAAAAAAAGGGAAAACGGGAGGAAAAGGGAAAAAAAGGCAGAAAAAAAGTGGGGAAAATGGGAAAAAGGGGGAAAACGGGAGGAAACGGAAAAAAAGGCAGAAAAAAAGTGGGGAAAAGGGAAAAAATGGGGAAACGGGAGGAAATGGGAAAAAAAAGCAGAAAAAAAGTGGGGAAAATGGGAAAAAATGGGGAAAAAAAGGGGAAACGGGAGGAAATGGGAAAAAAAGGGGAAAATGGGAGGAAACGGGAAAAAAAGGCAGAAAAAAAGTGGGGAAAATGGGAAAAAATGGGAAAAAACGGAAAACAGGAGGAAATGGGAAAATAAGGCAGAAAAAAAGCGGGAAAATGGGAAAAAATGGGGGAAAAAGGGAAAATGGGAGGAAATGGGAAAATAAGGCAGAAAAAAAGTGGGGAAAATGGGGAAAATGGGAAAAAAAAAGGGAAAACGGGAGGAAATGGGAAAAAATGGGAAAATGGGAAAAAATGGGGAAAAAAAGGGAAAACGGGAGGAAATGGGAAAATAAGGCAGAAAAAAGTGGGGAAAATGGGAAAAAAAGGCAGAAAAAAGTGGGGAAAATGGGAAAAAAAAGGCAGAAAAAAGTGGGAAAAACGGGAAAAAAAGGCAGAAAAAAGTGGGAAAAAATCGGGAAAAAAATGGGCAAAGTGGTGGGAATGGGGGGAAAAGCTGGAGGGAGGGGGAATGCAGGGAATTCCTGAATTTTTTTTTTTTTTTTTTTGGGAATTGCAGCGCGGGTGACGCAGCTGATCCGGGGTTTCTCGGGCAGCTGGAAGGGGGCGGTGGAGGCGCTGAGCCAGGACGTGATGAGATCCTTCAGCAACTTCCGCATCGGCACCGGCATCATCCAGGTGGGGGCTGAGCCGGAATTCCCGAAATTCCCAAAAATTCCCGGGGAAGGAATCTCGAAACGCCCAAATTCCGGAGAGTTCCGGCGAAAAAATGAGCAAAATCCGGGAAATTCCGGCGGAAAAATGACCAAAATCCGGGAAATTCCCGCGAAAAATATCAAAATTCCCCTGAAAAAACAATGCCCAAAATGCCCAAATTCCAGAAAATTCCCGCAAAGAAATGCCAAAATGCCCAAATTCTGGGAAATTCCAGCCAAAAAATGCCCAAATTCTGGGAAATTCCGACGAAGAAAATGCCAAAATTCTGGGAAATTCCGGCGAAAAAAATGCCAAAATTCTGGAAAATTCCAGCCAAAAATTGACCAAATTCTGGGAAATTCCAGCCAAAAAATTGACCAAATTCCGGAAAATTCCCGCAAAAAAAATGCTCGAAATGCCAAAATTCTGGAAAATTCCAGCCAAAAAATGCCCAAATTCTGGAAAATTCCCGCGAAAAAAATGCCCAAATTCAGGAAAATTCCAGCCAAAAAATTGACCAAATTCCGGAAAATTCCAGCGAAAAAATGCCAAAATTCCAGAAAATTCCCCTGAAAAAAAATGCCCAAAATGCCCAAATTCCAGAAAATTCCTGCAAAAAAATGCCAAAAGGCCCAAATTCTGGGAAATTCCAGCCAAAAAAATGCCACAATTCCGGAAAATTCCCGTGAAAAAAATGCCCAAAATTCTGGAAAATTCCCCTGAAAAAAATTTGACCAAAATGCCAAAATTCCGAAAAATTCCTGGAAAAAGTTGACCAAAATTCCAGAAAATTCCCGCGAAAAAAATGCCCAAATTGTGGGAAATTCCAGCCAAAAAATGCCCAAATTCTGGAAAATTCCAGCCAAAAAATGCCCAAATTCTGGAAAATTCCAGCCAAAAATTGACCAAATTCTGGGAAATTCCAGCCAAAAAATTGACCAAATTCCAGAAAATTCCCGTGAAAAAAATGCTCGAAATGCCAAAATTTTGGAAAATTCCAGCCAAAAAATGCCCAAATTCTGGAAAATTCACGCGAAAAAATGACCAAATTCCGGAAAATTCCAGCCAAAAAATGACCAAATTCTGGAGAATTCCACCCAAAAAATGCCCAAATTCACAAAATTCCAGCCAGAAAATTGACCAAATTCTGGAAAATTCCAGCCAAAAATTGCCCAAATTCTGGAAAATTCCACCCAAAAAATGACCAAATTCTGGAAAATTCCCGCGAAAAAATGCCAAAATTCCAGAAAATTCCCCTGAAAAAAAATGCCCAAAATGCCCAAATTCTGGGAAATTCCAGCCAAAAAATGCCACAATTCCGGAAAATTCCCGCAAAAAAATTGACCAAAATTCTGGAAAATTCCCCTGAAAAAATTGACCAAATTCCGGAAAATTCCAGCCAAAAAATTGACCAAATTCCAGAAAATTCCCGCGAAAAAAATGCTCGAAATGCCAAAATTTTGGAAAATTCCAGCCAAAAAATGCCCAAATTCTGGAAAATTCCCGCGAAAAAATGAACAAATTCAGGAAAATTCCAGCCAAAAATTGACCAAATTCTGGAAAATTCCTGCCAAAAAATGCCCAAATTCACAAAATTCCAGCCAAAAAACGCCCAAATTCTGGAAAATTCCAGCCAAAAAATTGACCAAATTCCGGAAAATTCCCGCGAAAAAATGCTCGAAATGCCAAAATTTTGGAAAATTCCAGCCAAAAAATGCCCAAATTCAGGAAAATTCCAGCCAAAAAATGACCAAATTCCGGAAAATTCCAGCCAAAAAATGCCCCAAATTCCGGAAAATTCCTGCAAAAAAATGCTCAAACTTCTGGCAAAAAAAATGCCCAAAATTCCGGAAAATTCCCCTGAAAAAATTGACCAAAATGCCAAAATTCCGGAAAATTCCAGCCAAAAAAATTGACCAAAAATGCCAAAATTCCAGAAAAATCCAGCCAAAAAAAATATGACCAAAATTCAGGAAAATTCCCGCGAAAAAATTGACCAAAATTCCAAAATTCTGCATAATTCCCGTGAAAAAATGCTCGAAATGCCAAAATTCCGGGAAATTCCCCTGAAAAAATTGACCAAAATGCCCAAAATTCCGGAAAAATTCCTGAAAAAAATGACCAAAATCCCAAAATTCCGGAAAATGTCTTCCAAAAAAATGCCCAAAATGCCAAAATTCCGGAAAATTCCTGCCAAAAAATTGACCAAAATTCAGGAAAATTCCCGCTGGAAAAACGCTGGAAATGCCAAAATTCCGGGAAATTCCTGCAAAAAATTACCCCAAATCCCAAAATTCTGGTAAATTCCCACCAAAAAAAGCTCAAAATTCCAGAAAACTCCTGGGGAAAAAAAAAAAAAAAAAAAGCTGAAAATTCCCACCAAAAAAATGCCCAAAATTCCAGAAAATTCCCACCAAAAAAATGCCCAAAATTCCAGAAAATTCCCACAAAAAAAGGGCCCAGAATTCTGGAAAATTTCCCAAAATTCCTGCAAAATTATTGATCCGGGGGGGGGGGAAATGGGCAAAAAAGTGGGGAAAAAAATTGGGAAAAAAGTGGGAAAAGTTGGGAATTGCCATTCCCGATTTTCCACGTGGTGCTGACTCAGCTGATCTGGGGGGGGAAATGGGAAAAATGGGGAAAAAAATGGGAAAAATTGATAGAAAAATGGAGAAAAACTGGGAAAAATCGGGAAAAAGTTGGGAATTGCCATTCCTGGTTTTCCAGGTGGTGCTGACTCAGCTGATCCAGGGGGAAATGGGAAAAAACTGGGGAAAAACGAGAAAAAAATGGGAAAAAATGGGATAAAATGGGTAGAAAAACGGGGAAAAACGGGGAAAAAAGTGGGAAAAGTTGGGAAAAGTTGGGAATTGCCATTCCTGTTTTTCCAGGTACTGCTGACTCAGCTGATCCAGGGGGAAATGGGAAAAAAACTGGGGAAAAAACGAGAAAAAAATGGGAAAAAAATGGGATAAAATGGGTAGAAAAACGGGGAAAAACGGGGAAAAAAGTGGGAAAAGTTGGGAAAAGTTGGGAATTGGCATTCCCAGTTTTCCAGGCGGCGCTGACTCAGCTGATCCAGGGGGAAATGGGAAAAAACTGGGGAAAAAACGAGAAAAAATGGGAAAAAATGGGATAAAATGGGTAGAAAAACGGGGAAAAAGGTGGGAAAAGTTGGGAAAAGTTGGGAATTGTCATTCCCAGTTTTCCGGGTACTGCTGACTCAGCTGATCCAGGGGGAAATGGGAAAAAACTGGGGAAAAAACGAGAAAAGAATGAGAAAAAATGGGAAAAAAGTGGGATAAAATGGGTAGAAAAACGGGGGAAAAAGTGGGAAAAGTTGGGAAAAGTTGGGAATTGTCATTCCTGATTTTCCAGGTGGTGCTGACTCAGCTGATCCAGGGGGAAATGGGAAAAAACTGGGGAAAAACGAGAAAAAAATGGGAAAAAATGGGAAAAAAATGGGATAAAATGGGTAGAAAAACGGGGAAAAAAGTGGGAAAAGTTGGGAAAAGTTGGGAAAAGTTGGGAATTGGCATTCCCAGTTTTCCAGGCGGTGCTGGCTCAGCTGATCCAGGGGAAAATGGGAAAAAAACTGGGGAAAAACGAGAAAAAAATGGCAAAAAATGGGATAAAATGAGTGGAAAAAACGGGGAAAAAAGTGGGAAAAGTTGGGAAAAGTTGGGAATTGGCATTCCCGGTTTTCCAGGTGGTGCTGACTCAGCTTATCCAGGGGGAAAATGGGAAAAAACTGGGGAAAAACGAGAAAAAAATGGGATAAAATGGGTAGAAAAACGGGGAAAAAAGTGGGAAAAGTTGGGAAAAGTTGGGAATTGCCATTCCTGTTTTTCCAGGTGGTGCTGACTCAGCTGATCCAGGGGGAAATGGGAAAAAACTGGGGAAAAACGAGAAAAAAATGGGAAAAAATGGGATAAAATGGGTAGAAAAACGGGAAAAAAACGGGGGAAAAAGTGGGAAAAGTTGGGAAAAGTTGGGAAAAGTTGGGAATTGTCATTCCCGGTTTTCCAGGCGACGCTGACTCAGCTGATCCAGGGGGAAAATGGGAATAATCTGGGGAAAAAACGAGAAAAAAATGGGAAAAAATGGGAAAAAAGTGGGATAAAATGGGTAGAAAAACGGGGAAAAAACGGGGAAAAAAGTGGGAAAAGTTGGGAAAAGTTGGGAATTGCCATTCCTGGTTTTCCAGGTGGTGCTGACTCAGCTGATCCAGGGGGAAATGGGAAAAAACTGGGGAAAAATGAGAAAAAAATGGAAAAAAAGGGGAAAAAAATGGGATAAAATGGGTAGAAAAACGGGGAAAAAAGTGGGAAAAGTTGGGAAAAGTTGGGAATTGCCATTCCTGTTTTTCCAGGTACTGCTGACTCAGCTGATCCAGGGGAAAATGGGAAAAAACTGGGGAAAAAACGAGAAAAAAATGGGAAAAAAGTGGGATAAAATGGGTAGAAAAACGGGGAAAAAAGTGGGAAAAGTTGGGAAAAGTTGGGAATTGCCATTCCTGTTTTTCCAGGTGGTGCTGACTCAGCTGATCCAGGGGGAAAATGGGAAAAAACTGGGGAAAAACGAGAAAAAAATGGGAAAAAATGGGATAAAATGGGTAGAAAAACGGGGAAAAAAGTGGGAAAAGTTGGGAAAAGTTGGGAATTGGCATTCCTGGTTTTCCAGGTACTGCTGACTCAGCTGATCCAGGGGAAAATGGGAAAAAACTGGGGAAAAAACGAGAAAAAAATGGGAAAAAATGGGATAAAATGGGTAGAAAAACGGGGGAAAAAACGGGGAAAAAAGTCGGAAAAGTTGGGAGAAGTTGGGAAAAGTTGGGAATTGTCATTCCCAGTTTTCCAGCTGGTGCTGACTCAGCCGATCCAGGGGAAAATGGGAAAAAACTGGGGAAAAAAGAGAAAAAAATGGGAAAAAATGGGAAAAAAATGGGATAAAATGGGTAGAAAAACGGGGAAAAAAGTGGGAAAAGTTGGGAAAAGTTGGGAATTGGCATTCCCGGTTTTCCAGGCGGCGCTGACTCAGCTGATCCAGGTCTATCACCGCTTCCAGAAGGTTCTGGAGCAGCCGCCGCTGCGGGCGCTGCCGGCGCGCTCCGACCTCATCAACATCCACCACCTGATGGTGGAGCTCAAAAAGCACAAACCCAACTTCTAGGGAGCCCCAAAATCCCGGGAATTCGCCCCAAAAAATCCCGGGAATTCGCTGAAAAAAGCTCGGGAATTTACCCCCAAAAAAATCCCGGAATTTACCCCAAAATTCCGGGAATTCACCACGAAAAATCCCGGGAATTTACCCCAAAAATCCCGGGAATTCACCACAAAAAATCCCGGGAATTCACCACAAAAAATCCCGGGAATTCCCCCCAAAAAATTCCCGGGAATTCCCCCAAAAAAATCCCGGGAATTCCACAAAAAAATCCCGGGAATGCACCCCAAAATCCCGGGAATTCGCCCCCAAAAAATCCCGGGAATTCGCCCCAAAATATCCCGGGAATTTACCCCAAAAAAATCCCGGGAATTCCCCAAAAAATCCCGGGAATTTACCCCGAAAAACCCGGGAATTCACCCCGAAAAATCCCGGGAATTTACCCCAAAATGCTGGAAATTCCTCCCAAAAAATCCCGGGAATTCACCCCAAAAAATCCCGGGAATTCGCCCCAAAAAATCCCGGGAATTGGCACCAAAATCCTGGGAATTCACCCTAAAAAATTTCGGGAATTCGCCCCAAAAAATCCGGGGAATTCAGTCCAAAAAATCCCAGGAATTAACCCCGAAAAATCCCGGGAATTCACCCCAAAAAATCCCGGGAATTCCCCGAAAAATCGCGGGAATTTACCCCAAAATCCCGGGAATTCACCCCCAAAAAATCCCGGGAATTCATCCCAAAAAATCCTGGGAATTTATCCCTTTTTTTCCACCCCAAAATTCCCTGTTTTTTCTCCCCGAAATTTCCATTTTTTTCTCCCTGAAATTCCCATTTTTTCCTCCTGTAATTCCCATTTTTTCCTCCTGTAATTCCCATTTTTCTCCCCGAAATTCCTGGTTTTTCTCCCTAAAATTGCTTCCCCCCCCCGAAATGCACATTTTTCTCCCCAAAATTCCCATTTTTTCCCCCCTGTAATTCCCATTTTTCCCTCTGAAATTCCTGGTTTTCCTTCCCTAAAATTCCTGGGTTTTCCTCCAAAATTCCCATTTTTCCTCCCCTGAAATTCCCATTTTCCCCCCCCCAAAATTCCCATTTTCCCCCCCGTGAAATTCCCATTTTTCCTCCCTGAAATTCCCATTTCTCCCCTTCAAAATTCCCATTTTCCTCCCCAAAATCCCCATTTTTCCCCTCTGAAATCCCCAATTTTCCCTCCCAAAATCCCGGGAATCCTCTCCAAACCCCCAAAATTCCCCATTTTTCTCCCAAAATTCCCGATTTTTTTTCCTCCCCCCTTCCCCCCCCCCCCAAAAAAAAAAAATTCCAGGTGGGAATAAAAACTGGAGGCTCCGAGTGTTTGTTTATTGCTGCTGGTGACAGCGGGGGGGGGGGAAGGGAAATTTTGGGAATTTTGGGGGAATTTTTGGGGATTTTTGGGGTGTCTGGGTGAGGTTTGGGGTCCCCCCACCCCCCCCCCGGGCTGCAGGGACCCAAAAATTCCCAAAAAATTCCCCAAAAATTCCCCCAAATTCCCGCCCAAATCCCCCCAAAATCCGAGGCCCTGAGGGGGTTTGGGGGGTCCCCAAATCAATTTTGGGGTTTTTTTGGGGGGGGGGAATTTTGGGGATTTTTGGGATCCCCTCCCCCCCAGGTGGATTTTGGGGTTTTTTTTTGGGGGGGATCCCCAGGTGAAATTTGGGATCCTCGGGTTGAATTTTGGGGTTCCCAAAGCGAATTTTGGGGTCCCCAGGATAAATTTTGGTGTCCCTGGGTGAATTTTGGGGATCCTGGGGTGGATTTTGGGGGTCCCCAAGTTGAATTTTGGGGTCCCCCGGTTGGATTTCGGGGTTCCCAAAATGGATTTGGGTGTCCCTGGGTGAATTTTGGGGATCCTGGGGTGGATTTTGGGGGTCCCCAAGTTGAATTTTGGGGTCCCCCGTTGGATTTCGGGGTTCCCAAAATGGATTTGGGTGTCCCTGGGTGAATTTTGGGGACCCTCAGGCGAATTTTGGGGTCCCCAGGATAAATTTTGGGGTTCCCACAGTGAAATTTGGGGTCCCTGGGGTGGATTTGGGGGTTCCCAAAGTCGATTTTGGGGATCCCCAGGTGGATTTTGGGGTTCCCAAAGTGAATTTTGGGGTCCCCTGGAGAATTTTGGGGATCCTGGGGTGAATTTTGGGGTCCCTGGGGTGAATTTTGGTGTCCCCGAGTGAATTTTAGAGTTCCCAGTTTGGATTTTGGGGTTCCCAAAGCGGATTTTGGGGTCCCCAGGATGAATTTTGGTGCCCCTGGGTGGATTTTGGGGATCCTGGGGTGGATTTTGGGGGTCCCCAAGTTGAATTTTGGGGTCCCCCGGTTGGATTTCGGGGTTCCCAAAATGGATTTGGGTGTCCCTGGGTGAATTTTGGGGGTCCCAAAGCGAATTTTGGCGTCCCCAGGATAAATTTTGGGGTTCCCACAGTGAAATTTGGGGTCCCTGGGGTGGATTTGGGGGTTCCCAAAGTCGATTTTGGGGATCTCCAGGTGAATTTTGGTGTCCCCAGGTGAATTTTGGTGTCCCCAGGTGGATTTTGGGACTCCCCAGGTGAATTCTGGTGTCCCCAGGTGCATTTTGGGGTCCCCAGGTGAATTTTGGTGTCCCCAGGTGGATTTTGGTGTCCCCAGGTGAATTTTGGGACTCCCCAGGATAAATTTTGGGGTCCCCAGGTGACTTTTGGGACACCCAAAAGTGAATTTTGGGGTCCCCAGGTGACTTTTGGGACACCCAAAAGTGAATTTTGGTGTCCCCAGGTGAATTTTGGTGTCCCCAGGTGGATTTTGGGACTCCCCAGGATAAATTTTGGGGTCCCCAGGTGGATTTTGGTGTCCCCAGAGTGAATTTTGGGACTCCCCAGGTGGATTCTGGTGTCCCCAGGTGAAATTTAGGTCACCCCAAAGTGAATTTTGGGACTCCCCAGGTGAATTTTGGTGTCCCCAGGTGAATTTTGGTGTCCCCAGGATGAATTTTGGTGTCCCCAGGTGAATTTTGGTGTCCCCAGGTGACTCTTGGGACACCCCAAAGTGAATTTTGGTGTCCCCAGGTGACTTTTGGGACTCCCCAGGTGAATTTTGGGACACCCCAAAGTGAATTTTGGTGTCCCCAGGTGAATTTTGGGGTCCCCAGGATGAATTTTGGGACTCCCCAGGTGAATTTTGGTGTCCCCAGGTGGATTTTGGGACTCCCCAGGTGAATTTTGGTGTCCCCAGGTGACTTTTGGGACTCCCCAGGTGGATTTTGGTGTCCCCAGGTGCATTTTGGGACACCCAAAAGTGAATTTTGGTGTCCCCAGGTGAATTTTGGGACTCCCCAGGATAAATTTTGGGACTCCCCAGGTGAATTTTGGTGTCCCCAGGTGAATTTTGGGGTCCCCACGTGGATTCTGGTGTCCCCAGGTGACTTTTGGGACACCCCAAAGTGAATTTTGGGACTCCCCAGGTGGATTTTGGGACTCCCCAGGTGAATTTTGGTGTCCCCAGGTGGATTCTGGTGTCCCCAGGTGACTCTTGGGACACCCCAAAGTGAATTTTGGGGTCCCCAGGTGAATTTTGGTGTCCCCAGGTGAATTCTGGGGTCCCCAGGATGAATTTTGGGACTCCCCAGGTGGATTCTGGTGTCCCCAGGTGACTTTTGGGACTCCCCAGGTGAATTTTGGTGTCCCCAGGTGGATTCTGGGACTCCCCAGGATAAATTTTGGTGTCCCCAGGTGAATTTTGGGACTCCCCAGGATAAATTTTGGGACTCCCCAGGTGAATTTTGGTGTCCCCAGGTGACTTTTGGGACACCCCAAAGTGAATTTTGGTGTCCCCAGGATAAATTTTGGGGTCCCCAGGTGAATTTTGGGACTCCCCAGGTGAATTTTGGTGTCCCCAGGTGGATTTTGGGACTCCCCAGGTGAATTTTGGTGTCCCCAGGTGACTTTTGGGACACCCCAAAGTGAATTTTGGGGTCCCCAGGATAAATTTTGGGGTCCCCAGGTGAATTTTGGGACTCCCCAGGTGAATTTTGGTGTCCCCAGGTGAATTTTGGGGTCCCCAGGTGGATTCTGGTGTCCCCAGGTGACTTTTGGGGCTCCCCAAAGTGAATTTTGGGGTCCCCAGGTGGATTTTGGGGATCCTGGGGTGAATTTTGGTGTCCGCAGGTGACTTTTGGGACTCCCCAGGTGGATTCTGGTGTCCCCAGGTGAAATTTAGGTCACCCCGAAGTGAATTTTGGTGTCCCCAGGTGGATTCTGGGACTCCCCAGGTGAATTTTGGGACTCCCCAGGTGAATTTTGGTGTCCCCAGGTGACTTTTGGGGTCCCCAGGTGAATTTTGGTGTCCCCAGGTGCATTTTGGGGTTTTTTCCTCCCTATTTCTGCTCCTTGGTGGGGGCGTAGTAGAGCTCCAGGGGTTTGCTGAGCTTCCAGAACTTCTCGTTCACCAATTCCAGCGTCAGGGACCCGTTCAGGGGCTGGGGGGGGACAAAATTCGGGGTCATGGCTCCAGAAAAACCCCAAAAATTAAAAAAAAAAAACCCCTCAAAAATACCCCGAATTTCCCCCCAAAATTCCCCCGGGAAACCCCCAGATTCCCCCTAAAAAAATCCTAATTTTTCCCCAGGAATACCCTGAATTTCCCCCCCAAAAAATCCCAAAAATTCCCCCAGGAATCCCCCCAGACCCCTCCAAAAAAACCCCAAAATTTTCCCCGGAATCGCCCAAAATTCCCCCAAAATTGTCCACGGGAACCACCCAAATTCCCCTCAAAAATTTTCCCAGGAACCCCCCAAAAAATTCCCAGAACTTTCCCCCAGGAGCTCCAAAAATTCCCCCCAAGAAACCCAAAATTTCCGCCAGGACCCCCCTGGAATTGTCCCAAAACCCCCAAATTATCCCCAAAAAATTCCCCCCCAAGAACTCCCAAAATTCCCCCCCAAACCACCCGGGAAACCCCAAAAATTCCCCCCAAGAACTCCCAAAATTCCCCCCACGAGAAACCCCCAAAATTCCCCCAGGCCCCTCCCTCATTTCTCTCCCATTTCCGGTTCACTTCCGGGTTTAGCCGGAAGTTCCCATGATGGCGCCACCGGAAGTGATGGCAGTGATGCCACCCAGGCCCTACCCACTCCCTTCACCCCATTTCCGGTTCACTTCCGGGTTTAGCCGGAAGTTCCCATGATGGCGCCACCGGAAGTGATGGCAGTGATGCCACCCAGGCCCTTCCCACTCGATTAACTCCATTTCCGGTTCACTTCCGGTTTCGGCAGGAAGTTCCCGTGATGGCACCACCGGAAGTGATGGCGGCAATGCTGCCCAAGCCCCTCCCACCCCATTTCCGGTTCATTTCCGAATTCTGCCGGAAGTTCCTGTGATGGCACCACTGGAAGTGATGGTGGTGATGACGCCCAAACCCCTCCCAGCCCATTTCCGGTTCACTTCCGGTATTCACTTCCGGGCTGGGCAGGAAGTTCCCATGAAGGCGCCACTGGAAATGTTGCTGCACAAGCCCCTCCCACTCCATTTCCGGTTCACTTCCGGTTTTAACTTCCGGCTTGGGGCGGACGTTTCCATGAAGGCGCCACCGGAAATGATGGTGGCAATGCTGCCCAAGCCCCTCCCACCCCATTTCCGGTTCACTTCCGGGTCTGACAGGACGTTACCGTGAAGATGCCCCGGAAGTGACGGAGACAACGCGACCCGAGCCGCGCCCACGCCACTTCCGGTTCACTTCCGGTTTCGGCAGGAAGTTACCGTGAAGGCGCCCCCGGAAGTGGTGGTGTAGATGGTGTACTGCTTCTCGCTGACGTCACTGAGGGAGGGGGCGGGGTCAGGCCCGGGGGGCGGGGCCTCCTCCAGGGCGATGCGCAGCGCCAGGTACTTGGACAGGTGATCCACCGTGGCGTTGGAGGTGGTTTTAACGAACCTGGGGGGGAAAAAATGGGAGAAATCCATGGAAAAATGGGAATTCTGGGGTGGGAGGGAGAGCTGGATAATCTGGGAAAAAAATTTGGGAAAAAAGAGCAAAAAAAACGGAAAAAAACCCAAAATTCCAACAGGAAAGGGGCTGGGAAAGGGGAATCAATGTGGTGTTGGAGGTGGTTTTAACGAATCTGGGGGGAAAAAATGGGAGAAATCCATGGAAAAATGGGAATTCTGGGGTGGGAGGGAGAGCTGGAAAAATCTGGGGAAAAAATTTGGGAAAAAAGACCAAAAAAAACCGGGGAAAAAATCCCAAAATTCCAACGGGAACGGGGCTGGGAAAGGGGAACCAGTGTGGTGTTGGAGGTGGTTTTAACGAACCTGGGGGGGAAAAAATGGGAAAAATCCATGGAAAAATGGGAATTCTGGGGTGGGAGGGAGAGCTGGAAAATCTGGGGAAAAAATCTGGGAAAAAAGAGCCAAAAAAACGGGGAAAAAATCCCAAAATTCCAACGGGAACGGGGCTGGGAAAGGGGAATCACTGTGGTGTTGGAGGTGGTTTTAACGAATCTGGGGGGGAAAAAATGGGAGAAATCCATGGAAAAATGGGAATTCTGGGGTGGGAGGGAGAGCTGGAAAATCTGGGAAAAAAATTTGGGAAAAAAGAACAAAAAAAACGGGGAAAAAATCCCAAAATTCCAACGGGAACGGGGCTGGGAAAGGGGAATCACTGTGGTGTTGGAGGTGATTTTAACGAACCTGGGGGGAAAAATCATGGAAAAATCCATGGAAAAATGGGAATTCTGGGGTGGGAGGGAGAGCTGGAAAATCTGGGGAAAAAATTTGGGAAAAAAGAGAAAAAAAACGGGGAAAAAATCCCAAAATTCCAACAGGAACGGGGCTGGGAAAGGGGAACCAGTGTGGTGTTGGAGGTGGTTTTAACGAACCTGGGGGGAAAAATCATGGAAAAATCCATGGAAAAATGGGAATTCTGGGGTGGGAGGGAGAGCTGGAAAAATCTGGGAAAAAAATCTGGGAAAAAAGAGCCAAAAAAAACGGGGAAAAAATCCCAAAATTCCAACGGGAACGGGGCTGGGAAAGGGGAACCCGTGTGGTGTTGGAGGTGGTTTTAACGAATCTGGGGGGGAAAAATGGGAGAAATCCATGGAAAAATGGGAATTCTGGGGTGGGAGGGAGAGCTGGAAAATCTGGGAAAAAAATTTGGGAAAAAAGAACAAAAAAAACGGGGAAAAAAATCCCAAAATTCCAACAGGAACGGGGCTGGGAAAGGGGAACCAGTGTGGTGTTGGAGGTGGTTTTAATGAACCTGGGGGGGAAAAATCATGGAAAAATGGGAATTCTGGGGTGGGAGGGAGAACTGGAAAAATCTGGGAAAAAATCTGGGAAAAAAGAGCCAAAAAAAACGGGGAAAAAATCCCAAAATTCCAACAGGAACGGGGCTGGGAAAGGGGAATCACTGTGGTGTTGGAGGTGGTTTTAACGAACCTGGGGGGGAAAAAATGGGAGAAATCCATGGAAAAATGGGAATTCTGGGGTGGGAGGGAGAGCTGGAAAAATCTGGGAAAAAAATTTGGGAAAAAAGAGCAAAAAAAATGGGGAAAAAATCCCAAAATTCCAACAGGAACGGGGCTGGGAAAGGGGAACCAGTGTGGTGTTGGAGGTGGTTTTAACGAATCTGGGGGGGAAAAATCATGGAAAAATCCATGGAAAAATGGGAATTCTGGGGAGGGAGGGAGAACTGGAAAAATCTGGGGAAAAAAATGGGAAAAAAGAGAAAAAAAATGGGGAAAAAATCCCAAAATTCCAACGGGAACGGGGCTGGGAAAGGGGAACCAGTGTGGTGTTGGAGGTGGTTTTAACGAACCTGGGGGGGAAAAAATGGGAGAAATCCATGGAAAAATGGGAATTCTGGGGTGGGAGGGAGAACTGGAAAAATCTGGGGAAAAATCTGGGAAAAAAGAGCAAAAAAAACGGGGAAAAAATCCCAAAATTCCAACGGGAACGGGGCTGGGAAAGGGGAACCACTGTGGTGTTGGAGGTGGTTTTAACGAATCTGGGGGGAAAAAAATGGGAGAAATCCATGGAAAAATGGGAATTCTGGGGTGGGTGGGACAGCTGGAAAAATCTGGGGAAAAATCTGGGAAAAAATCTGGGAAAAAAGAGCAAAAAAAACGGGGAAAAAATCCCAAAATTCCAACAGGAACGGGGCTGGGAGGCCCCATTTGAAAGGAAAAACCGGGAGAAATCCACGGGAAAACGCACGGGGGAGGAAGAGGAGGAAGAGGAGGAAGGGGAAGAGGAAGAGGAAGAGGAGGAAGAGGAACAGGAAGAGGAACAGGAAGAGGAAGAGGAAGGAAATGGGGAAGAGGAGGAGGAAGAACAGGAGGAAAAGAGGAACAAGAGGAAAAAAGGAGAAAGAAGAGGAAGATGAGGATGAAGAGGAACAGGAAGAGGAAGATGATGAGGAAGATGATGACGAAGGCCACGCCTCACCTCTGGAATTATTCCCCACCAGCAGGGGGTGTGGCCGGAAGAGGAAGTGGAACAGGAAGTAGAACAGGAAGAGGAAGTGGCACGGGAAGAGGAAGTGGAATGGGAACAGGAACAGGAAGTGGAACGGGATGAGGAAGATGATGATGAAGATGACGAAGGCCACGCCTCACCTCTGGAATTATTCCCCACCAGCAGGGGGTGTGGCCGGAAGAGGAAGTGGAACAGGAAGTAGAACAGGAAGAGGAAGTGGGACGGGAAGAGGAAGTGGAATGGGAACAGGAACAGGAAGTGGAACGGGATGAGGAAGATGATGATGAAGATGATGAAGGCCACGCATCATCTCTGCAATTATTCCCCACCAGCAGGGGGTGTGGCCGGAAGAGGAAGTGGAACAGGAACAGGAAGTGGAACAGGAAGTGGAACGGGAAGTGGAAGAGGAACAGGAAGTGGAGCGGGAACAGGAAGTGGATTGGGAATAGGAAGTGGAACGGGAACAGGAAGTGGAACTGGAACAGGAATTGGAATAGGAAGTGAAAGTGGAAGAGGAACAGGAAGTGGAACGGGAACAGGAAGTGGAGTGGGAACAGGAAGTGGAGCGGGAACAGGAACAGGAAGTGGAGCAGGAAGATGAGGAAGATGATGATGATGAAGGCCGCTCACCCTGTCTGGGAATATTCCCCCTTCTCCACCAGCAGGGGGTGTGGCCGGAAGAGGAAGTAGAAGAGGAACAGGAAGTGGAACAGGGAGAGGAAGTGGAACGGGAACAGGAAGTGGAGCGGGAAGTGGGAGTGGAACAGGAAGTGGAGTGGGAACAGGAAGTGGGAGTGGAAGAGGAACAGGAAGTGGAACGGGAACAGGAAGTGGAGTGGGAACAGGAAGTGGAACAGGAACAGGAAGTGGACTAGGAAGATGAGGAAGATGATGATGATGAAGGCTGCTCACCGTGTCTGGGAATATTCCCCCTTCTCCACCAGCAGGGGGTGTGGCCGGAAGAGGAAGTAGAAGAGGAACAGGAAGTGGAACAGAAAGACGAAGTGGGAGTGGAACAGGAAGTGGAGTGGGAACAGGAAGTGGAGTGGGAACAGGAACAGGAAGTGGACTAGGAAGATGAGGAAGATGATGATGAAGGTGCTGACCCTGTCTGGGAATATTCCCCCTTCTCCACCAGCAGGGGGCGTGGCCGGAAGAGGAAGTAGAAGAGGAACAGGAAGTAGAACAGGAAGTGGAACGGGAACAGGAAGTGGAGCGGGAAGTGGAGTGGAACAGGAAGTGGAATGGGAAAAGGAAGTGGGAGTGGAAGAGGAACAGGAAGTGGAGCGGGAGCAGGAAGTGGAGCAGGAAGATGAGGAAGATGATGATGATGAAGGCCGCTCACCGTGTCTGGGAATATTCCCCCTTCTCCACCAGCAGGGGGTGTGGCCGGAAGAGGAAGTAGAAGAGGAACAGGAAGTAGAACAGGAAGTGAAACGGGAACAGGAAGTGGAGCAGGAAGTGGGAGTGGAACAGGAAGTGGAGTGGGAACCGGAAGTGGGAGTGGAAGAGGAACAGGAAGTGGAGCGGGAACAGGAACAGGAAGTGGAGCAGGAAGATGAGGAAGATGATGCTGATGAAGGCCGCTCACCGTGTCTGGGAATATTCCCCCTTCTCCACCAGCAGGGGGTGTGGCCGGAAGACGAGCTCGATCTCGCTGCTTCCTGCTTCCGCCTCCGCTTCCGGGCTGCCCCTCCCCCCGGGGGCGGCCCCGCCCCCGCCCGGCCCCGCCCCTTCCGGCGCCGCCTCGGCCTCGGCGTCGGGCCCGGAGTCGTCGGAGGCGCGGGAACGTTTCCGGCTGGGCCCCGGCGGCTCCGGCGGCGTCCCCAGAGCCTCCAGGCCCTCCTCGCCCCCGCTGAACGCCGCCGGGTCCGACTCGGCCGCCGGCTTCCGCACCCGCTGGGCCCTGGACAGGAAATGAAACCGGAAACAGGAAATGAAACCGGAAATGAAACCGGAAATGGAACCGGAAATGGAAATAATGAAATCCCATTTCCTGCTCCCGCTGAACGCAGCCGGGTCCGACTCGGCCGCCGGCTTCCGCACCTGCTGGGCCCTGAACCGGAAATGGGAAATGAAACCGGAAATGGAACCGGAAATGGAAATAATGAAATCCCATTTCCTGCTCCCGCTGAACGCAGCCGGGTCCGACTCGGCCGCCGGCTTCCGCACCTGCTGGGCCCTGAACCGGAAATGGGAAATGAAACCGGAAATGAATCCGGAAATTGAAATAATGAAATCCCATTTCCTGCTCCCGCTGAACGCGGCCGGGTCCGACTCGGCCGCCGGCTTCCGCACCTGCTGGGCCCTGAACAGGAAATGAAACCGGAAATGGGAAACGAAACCGGAAATAGCCATGAATGAAAACAGGAAATGGAAATAACGGGATCCCATTTCCTGCCCCCGGGTCTGACTCGGCTGCCGGCTTCCGCACCCGCTGGGCCCTGGACAGGAAATGGGAAATGAAACCGGAAACAGGAAATTAAACCGGAAGTGGAACCGGAAATTGAAATAATGAAATCCCATTTCCCGCCCCCGCTGAACGCGGCCGGGTCCAACTCGGCTGCCGGCTTCTGCACCCACTGGGCCCTGAACCGGGAATGGGAAATGAAACAGGAAATGAAACCGGAAATGGGAAATGAAACCGGAAATGGAAATAATGAAATCCCATTTCCTGCCCCCGCTGAACGCGGCCGGGTCCGACTCGGCTGCCGGCTTCTGCACCCGCTGGGCCCTGAACACAAAATGGGAAATGAAATCAGAAATGAAACCGGAAATGGGAAATGAAACCGGAAATGGGAAATGAAACCGGAAATTGAAATAATGAAATCCCATTTCCTGCTCCCGCTGAACGCGGCCGGGTCCAACTCAGCCACCGGCTTCCGCACCCGCTGGGCCCTGAACAGGAAATGGGAAATTAAACCGGAAACAGGAAATTAAACCGGAAATGGAACCGGAAATTGAAATAATGAAATCCCATTTCCTGCTCCCGCTGAGAACACGGCCGGGTCCGACTCGGCCGCCGGCTTCTGCACCCACTGGGCCCTGAACCGGAAATGGGAAATGAAACCGGAAATGGGAAATGAAACCGGAAATGGAAATAATGAAATCCCATTTCCTGCCCCCGCTGAACGCGGCCGGGTCCAACTCAGCCACCGGCTTCCGCACCCGCTGGGCCCTAAACAGGAAATGAAACCGGAAACAGGAAATGAAACCGGAAATGAAACAGGAAATAACCGGAAATGCAACCGGCAATCATAGGGAATATTAATGTGAAAAGTAATGAGAACTGAGGGGGAAACAATGGGAAAATAACAGGAAAAATAAGGGGGAAAATAATGGGAATTGAGGGGGAAATAAGAGGGAAAACAAAGGAAAAATAAGGGGAAAGGAATGGGAAAAGGAATGGGAAAAATTACCGAAAAAAAAGGGATTTTAGGGAAAAAAACATGAAAAATAATGGGAAAAATAATGGGATTTCAGGGGAAAATAACAGGAAAAAAATGGGATTTTAGGGAAAAGAAAGGAAAAATAAGGGGAAAAACAACTGGAAAAATAAGGGAACAATGGGGAAAATAACAGTGGAATAATGGGGGAAATGGGAAAAACAGAAAACACGGGGAAATAATGGGAAAATAATAGGAAAATAAAGGAAAAAATAATGGGAAAAATAACACGAATTTCCGTTTTAAAAAATAGGAAAAATGGGAAAAAAAACGGGGAAAATGGGAAAAATAATGGGAAAAAAACGGGAAAAATAACACGATTTTAGGGAAAATATCAGGAGAAAGAATGGGGAAAAAGAACTTGATTTTAGGGGGAAAATAATAATGGGAAATGTACCTGGAAATAATGGGGGAAGAACAGGGAAAATAATGGGAAAAATACTGGGAAAATAATGGGAAAAATACTGGGAATTTATGGACACAGATCAGGAAAAAATAACTGGGAAAACAATGGGAAAAAAATGGGGAAAATAATGGGAAAAATAATGAGAAACACAACAGGAATTTATGGAAAAGGAATGGGAAGAATGGGGAAAATAATGGGAAAAATGACAGGAAATAATGGGGAAAATAACAGGAAAAGCAATGGGAAAAATAACAGGAATTAGGGGAAAAAAATGGGAAAAAGAATGGGGAAAATGGGGAAAAGAGTGGGAAAAGAAATGGAAAAAAAACCAGAAAAAATGGGAGAAAGAACAGAAAAAATGGGGGGAAAACAATGGAAAAATAATGGGAATTTAGAGGAAAACTGGGAAAAACAAAGGGGGAAGAAATGGGGGAAAAAACAGGAAAAACAATGGGGAAAATAATGGGATTTTAGGAGAAAATAATGGGAAAATAAGAGGACTTTAGGGGGAAAAAAAAACCAGGAAAGATCTGGAAAATAATGGGATTTGGGGGGAAAAAAAGGGAAAAATAAGAGGATTTGAGGGGAAAAAAAAAAAGGAAAATAATGGGATTTAGGCGGAAAATAAAGGGAAAAATTAGGGCCCAGTTTTGGGCAATTTTCACCCCAAATCCCACAAAACCACCCCAAAATCCCAGAAAACCTCTGGAATTCTGGGAATTCCGACCCCACCTGTGCCTGAACAGGAATTCCAGGAATTTCTGTGGATTTGGGGCCGTTTTCCCCCAATTTGAAGCCATTTTTGTCCCATTTTGGGCCGTTTTCACCCCAAATCCCACAAAACTGACCTAAAATCCCAGAAAACCTTTGGAATTCTGGGAATTCAGTTCTGGGAACCCTGAACAGGAATTTTCATGGATTTGGGTGAATTTGGGGCCACTCCTGAGTCATCTTTGCCCCCATTTCGGTGCCGTTTTCGTCCCCAGTTTTCGGCGATTTTTGCGCCGTTTTCATCCCAAATCCCACAAAATCACCCCAAAATCCCAGAAAACCTCTGGAATTCCGGGAATTTTGACCCCACCTGTGCCTGGCCTGCATCCTGAACAGGAATTCCAGGAATTTCTGTGGATTTAGGGTCATTTCCCCCCAGTTTGAAGCCATTTTTGTCCCATTTTGGGCCATTTTCGTCCTTGCTTTTGGTGATTTTTGCGCCGTTTTCACCCCAAATCCCAAAAAAATCTCCCCAAAAACCCGGGAAAACCTCTGGAATTCCGGGAATTCCGACCCCACCTGTGCCTGACCTGCATCCTGAACAGGAATTTCAATGGATCTGGATAACTTTGGGGCCATTCCTGAACCATTTTCTCTCCGTTTTGTCCCATTTTGGTGCCGTTTTCACCCCATATCCCACAAAACTGACCTAAAATCCCAGAAAACCTTTGGAATTCTGGGAATTCAGTTCTGGGAACCCTGAACAGGAATTTTCATGGATTTGGGTGAGTTTGGGGCCACTCCTGAGTCATCTTTGTCCCCATTTCGGTGCCGTTTTTGTCCCCAATTTTCGGCGATTTTTGCGCCGTTTTCACCCCAAATCCCACAAAATCACCCCAAAATCCCGGGAAAACCTCTGGAATTCCGGGAATTTTGACCCCACCTGTGCCTGTCCTGCATCCTGAACAGGAATTCCAGGAATTTCTGTGGATTTGGGGCCATTTGTCCCCAGTTTGAAGCCATTTTTGACCCATTTTGGGCCATTTTTGCCCCAAATCCCAACAAACAACCCCAAAATCCCAGAAAACCTCTGGAATTCTGGGAATTCCGACCCCACCTGTGCCTGGCCTGCATCCTGAACAGGAATTCCTGGAATTTCTGTGGATTTGGGGCCATTTCTCCCCAGTTTGAAGCCATTTTTGTCCCATTTTGGGCCATTTTTGCCCCAAATCCCAACAAACCACCCCAAAATCCCAGAAAACCTCTGGAATTCTGGGAATTCCGACCCCACCTGTGCCTGACCTGCATCCTGAACAGGAATTTCAATGGATTTGGATAAATTTGGGGCCATTCCTGAACCATTTTCTCTCCGTTTTGTCCCATTTTGGGCCGTTTTCACCCCAAATCCCACAAAACTGACCTAAAATCCCAGAAAACCTTTGGAATTCTGGGAATTCAGTTCTGGGAACCCTGAACAGGAATTTTCATGGATTTGGGTGAGTTTGGGGCCACTCCTGAGTCATTTTTGTCCCCATTTCGGTGCCGTTTTCGTCCCCAATTTTCGGCGATTTTTGCGCCGTTTTCACCCCAAATCCCACAAAATCACCCCAAAATCCCGGAAAACCTCTGGAATTCCGGGAATTTTGACCCCACCTGTGCCTGTCCTGCATCCTGAACAGGAATTCCAGGAATTTCTGTGGATTTAGGGTCATTTTCCCCCAGTTTGAAGCCATTTTTGTCCCATTTTGGGCCGTTTTCACCCCAAATCCCACAAAACTGACCTAAAATCCCAGAAAACCTCTGGAATTCTGGGAATTCAGTTCTGGGAACCCTGAAGAGGAATTTTCATGGATTTGGGTGAATTTGGGGCCACTCCTGAGTCATCTTTGCCCCCATTTCGGTGCCGTTTTCGTCCCCAGTTTTCGGCGATTTTTGCGCCGTTTTCATCCCAAATCCCACAAAATCACCCCAAAATCCCAGAAAACCTCTGGAATTCCGGGAATTTTGACCCCACCTGTGCCTGGCCTGCATCCTGAACAGGAATTCCAGGAATTTCTGTGGATTTAGGGTCATTTCCCCCCAGTTTGAAGCCATTTTTGTCCCACTTTAGGCCATTTTTGTCCCCAATTTTCGGCGATTTTTGCGCCGTTTTCATCCCAAATCCCACAAATTCACCCCAAAATCCCAGAAAACCTTTGGAATTCCGGGAATTCCGACCCCACCTGTGCCTGTCCTGCATCCTGAACAGGAATTTCAATGGATTTGGATAACTTTGGGGCCATTCCTGAACCATTTTCTCTCCGTTTTGGGCCATTTTGGTGCCGTTTTCACCCCAAATCCCACAAAACTGACCTAAAATCCCAGAAAACCTTTGGAATTCTGGGAATTCAGTTCTGGGAACCCTGAACAGGAATTTTCATGGATTTGGGTGAGTTTGGGGCCACTCCTGAGTCATCTTTGTCCCCATTTCGGTGCCGTTTTCGTCCCCAATTTTTGGTGATTTTTGTGCCGTTTTCACCCCAAATCCCACAAAAACCACCCCAAAATCCCAGAAAACCTCTGGAATTCTGGGAATTCCGACCCCACCTGTGCCTGGCCTGCATCCTGAACAGGAATTCCAGGAATTTCTGTGGATTTGGGGCCATTTCTCCCCAGTTTGAAGCCATTTTTGTCCCATTTTGGGCCATTTTCATCCCCGTTCCAGCACCATTTTTGCCCCAAATCCCACAAAACTATGGGAAATCCCAGAAAACCTTTGGAATTCTGGGAATTCAGTTCAGGGAATCCTGAAGAGGAATTTTCATGGATTTGGGGCCACTCCTGAGTCATTTCTGTCCCCATTTCGGTGCCGTTTTTGTCCCCAATTTTCGGCGATTTTTGCGCCATTTTCACCCCAAATCCCACAAAATCACCCCAAAATCCCGGGAAAACCTCTGGAATTCCGGGAATTCCGACCCCACCTGTGCATGGCCTGCATCCTGAACAGGAATTTCAATGGATCTGGATAACTTTGGGGCCATTCCTGAACCATTTTCTCTCCATTTTCGGCCATTTTGGTGCCGTTTTCACCCCAAATCCCACAAAAACCACCCCAAAATCCCAGAAAACCTTTGGAATTCTGGGAATTCAGTTCTGGGAACCCTGAAGAGGAATTTTCATGGATTTGGGTGAATTTGTGGCCACTCTTGAGTCATTTTTGTCCCCATTTCGGTGCCGTTTTCGTCCCCAATTTTCGGCGATTTTTGCGCCGTTTTCACCCCAAATCCCACAAAATCACCCCAAAATCCCGGAAAACCTCTGGAATTCCGGGAATTCCGACCCCACCTGTGCCTGGTCTGCATCCTGAACAGGAATTTCAATGGATTTGGATAAATTTGGGGCCATTCCTAAACCATTTTCTCTCCATTTTCAGCGATTTTTCTGCTGTTTTTGCGCCGTTTTCACCCCAAACACGGGAAATCCCGGGAAAAACTCTGGAATTCTGGGAATTTTGACCCCACCTGTGCCTGTCCTGCATCCTGAACAGGAATTCCAGGAATTTCTGTGGATTTGGGGTCATTTCCCCCAGTTTGAAGCCATTTTTGTCCCATTTTGGGCCATTTTCATCCCCGTTCCAGTGCCATTTTTGCCCCAAATCCCACAAAACTATGGGAAATCCCAGAAAACCTTTGGAATTCTGGGAATTCAGATCTGGGAACCCTGAACAGGAATTTTCATGGATTTGGGTGAATTTGTGGCCACTCTTGAGTCATTTTTGTCCCCATTTCGGTGCCGTTTTCGTCCCCAATTTTTGGCGATTTTTGCGCCGTTTTCACCCCAAATCCCACAAAAACCACCCCAAAATCCCGGGAAAACCTCTGGAATTCCGGGAATTCCGACCCCACCTGTGCCTGTCCTGCATCCTGAACAGGAATTCCAGGAATTTCTGTGGATTTGGGGCCATTTTCCCCCAGTTTGAAGCCGTTTTTGACCCATTTTGGGCCATTTTCATCCCCGTTCCAGTGCCATTTTTGCCCCAAATCCCACAAAACTATGGGAAATCCCAGAAAACCTTTGGAATTCTGGGAATTCAGTTCAGGGAATCCTGAAGAGGAATTTTCATGGATTTGGGGCCACTCCTGAGTCATCTTTGTCCCCATTTCGGTGCCGTTTTCGTCCCCAATTTTCGGCGATTTTTGCACTGTTTTCATCCCAAATCCCACAAAATCACCCCAAAATCCCAGAAAACCTCTGGAATTCCGGGAATTCTGACCCCACCTGTGCCTGGCCTGCATCCTGAACAGGAATTCCAGGAATTTCTGTGGATTTGGGGCCATTTTCCCCCAGTTTGAAGCCATTTTTGTCCCATTTTGGGCCATTTTTGCCCCAAATCCCAACAAACCACCCCAAAATCTCAGAAAACCTCTGGAATTCTGGGAATTCCGACCCCACCTGTGCCTGGCCTGCATCTTGAACAGGAATTCCAGGAATTTCTGTGGATTTGGGGCCATTTTCCCCCAGTTTGAAGCCATTTTTGTCCCATTTTGGGCCATTTTTGTCTCCATTCCAGCACCATTTTTGCCCCAAATCCCACAAAATCACCCCAAAATCCCAGAAAACCTCTGGAATTCCGGGAATTCCGACCCCACCTGTGCCTGGCCTGCATCCTGAACAGGAATTCCAGGAATTTCTGTGGATTTGGGGTCATTTTCCCCCAGTTTGAAGCCATTTTTGTCCCATTTTAGGCCATTTTCGTCCCCGCTTTCAGCGATTTTTGCGCCGTTTTCATCCCAAATCCCACAAAAATCACCCCAAAATCCCGGGAAAACCTCTGGAATTCCGGGAATTTTGACCCCACCTGTGCCTGGCCTGCATCCTGAACAGGAATTTCAATGGATCTGGATAACTTTGGGGCCATTCCTGAACCATTTTCTCTCCGTTTTGTCCCATTTTGGTGCCGTTTTCACCCCAAATCCCACAAAAATCACCCCAAAATCCCGGAAAACCTCTGGAATTCCGGGAATTCCGACCCCACCTGTGCATGGCCTGCATCTTGAGGCCCTCCTCGATGCTGGAGCTGAGGGCCTGCTGGTTGTGCAGGCGGCTGAGCTTGGCCAGCACGCGGTCCTGGTGCGCCTCGTACTCGTCGCGGCTCGGGTAAATCTTGGAGATGAGCGCGTCGAAATTGGGGTCGGGGCGCAGGGAACGCTTGGAAACCAACTTCTTCCTGCACGTGGGACACTCCTTGTTCCTGGGGAAAAATGGGGAAAACGGTGGGAAAAACATCGGGAAAATGGGGGGAAAAATGAGAATAGACGGGGAAAAAATGGGGATAAACGGGGAAAAAATGGGGGAAAAAATGAGAATAAATGGGGAAAAAATGGGGGAAAAATGGGGAAAAAATGGGGGAGAAATGAGAAAAAATGGGGAAAAAACGGGGAAAAAAGGGGGAAAAATGAGAATAAATGGGGAAAAATGGGGGGGAAATGGGGAAAAATAGGGGAAAAAACGGGGGAAAATGGGGGAAAAAATGGGTAAAAATTGAGGAAAAAATGGGGAAAAAATTGGGGAAAAAATGGGGGAAAAATGGAGAAAAAATGGAGAAAAAATGAGGAAAAAATGGGGAAAACGGGAAAAAATTGAGAAAAAAATGGGGAAAAAAAGATGGAAAAATTGAAAAAAATCGGGAAAAAATGGGGGGAAAATGGGGAAAAATGAGGAAAAAATGGGGGAAAAAATGGGGGAAAAATGAGAAAAAAATGGGGAAAAATGGGGGAAAATGGGGGAAAATGGGAAAAAAATGGGGGGAAAAAGGGGGAGAAATGGGAAAAAATGGGGAAAAAATGGGAAAAAATAAGGGAAAAACACGGGGGGGAAATGGGAACCCAACTCCTTCCCACACGTGGGGCAATCCTTGTTCCTGGAAAAAAATGGGGGGAAACACATTGGGAAAATGGGGGAAAAAACGGGGAAAAAATGAGAATAAACGGGGAAAAAATGGGGGAAAAAATGAGAATAAATGGGGAAAAAATGGGGGAAAAAATGGGAGGGGAATGAGAAAAAAACGGGGAAAAATGGGGGAAAACGAAGGAAAAAACGGGGAAAAAGTGGGGGGAAAAACGGGGGAAAAAATGAGAATAAATGGGGAAAAAATGGGGGGAAAAATGGGAAAAAATAGGGGAAAAAAACCGGGGGGGAAATGGGAACCCAACTCCTTCCTGCACGTGGGGCAATCCTTGTTCCTGGAAAAAAATGGGGGAAATGGTGGGGAAAAAATGGAGGAAAATGGGGAAAAAATGGGGGAAAAATGGAAGAAAAAACGGGGAAAAAATGGGGAAGAAACGGGAGGAAAATGAGAAAAAAACGAGAGAAAAAACGGTGGGAAATGGGGGGAAAAAAATGACAATAAATGGAAAAAAAATGGGGGGAAATGGGGAAAAAACGAGGGAGAAACAAGAAAAAAAATGGGGGAAAAATGTGGAAGATCATGGAAAAAACGGGGAAAAAATGGGGGAAAATGGGGGGAAATGAGGAAAAAACAGGGAAAAAATGGGGGAAAAACACGGGGGGGAAATGGGAACCCAACTCCTTCCTGCACGTGGGACACTCCTTGTTCCTGGGGAAAAATGGGGGGAAAAACATTGGGAAAATGAGGGAAAAAACGGGGGAAAAATGAGAATAAACAGGGAAAAAATGGGGAAGAAAACGGGGGGGAAATGAGAAAAAAACGGGGGAGAAATGGGGGAAAATGGGGGAAAAAATGAGAATAAATGGGGGAAAATGGGGGAAAAAATGAGAATAAATGGGGGAAAATGGGGGAAAAAATGGGGGGGAAATGAGAAAAAAAATGGGGAAAAAATGTGGAAGATCATGGAAAAAACGGGGAAAAAATGGGGGGAAATGGGGGAAATTGGAGAAAAATGGGGAAAAACGAAGGAAAAAACGGGGAAAAAATGGGGGAAAAATGGGGGGGAAATGAGAAAAAATGGGGGATAAACGGGTGAAAATGGGGGAAAAAACGGGGGAAAAATGAGGGGAAAAATGGGGGAAAAATGGGGGAAAAATGGAAAAAAATGGGGAAAAACGGGGAAAAAAACTGGGGGAGAAATGGGAAAAAAAGTGAGAAAAAATGGGAAAAATTGGGGAAAAAATGAGAATAAATGGGGAAAAACGGGGAAAAAATGGGGGAAAATAAGGAAAAAAAAGGTAGAAAAATGTAGAAGATCATGGAAAAAAAACGGGGAAAAAAATGAGGGAAAATGGGGGGGAAATGAGGAAAATCGGGGAAAAATGGGGGGGAAAATGGGGGGGAAAATGGGGGGGAAAATGGGGAAAAATGGGGAAAAACGAAGGAAAAAATGGGGAAAAAAATGGGGGAAAAACGGGGGGAAATGAGAAAAAACGGGGGGAAAATGGGGGGAAATGGGAAAATGGGAAAATGGGAAATGGGAACCCAACTTCTTCCTACATGTGGGGCACTCCTTGTTCCTGGAAAAAAATGGAGGGAAAAACATCGGGAAAATGGGGGAAAAAATGGGGGAAAAAATGAGAATAAATGGGGAAAAAACGGGGGAAAAAATGAGAATAAACGGGGAAAAAATGGGGAAAAAAATGAGAATAAATGGGGGAAAAATGGGGGAAAAAATGAGAATAAATGGGGAAAAAATGGGGAAAAAAATGAGAATAAATGGGGAAAAATGGGGGAAAAAATGAGAATAAATGGGGAAAAAATGGGGGAAAAAATGGGGGGAAATGAGAAAAAAACGGGGAAAAATGGGGGAAAACGAAGGAAAAAACGGGGAAAAAATGGGGGGAAAAACGGGGGAAAAAAATGAGAATAAACGGGGAAAAAATGGGGGAAAAAATGGGAAAAAATAGGGGAAAAAAACGGGGGGGAAATGGGAACCCAACTCCTTCCTGCACGTGGGACACTCCTTGTTCCTGGAAAAAAATGGGGGAAATGGTGGGGAAAAAATGGAGGAAAATGGGGAAAAAATGGGGGAAAAATGGAAAAAAAACGGGGAAAAAAGGGGGAAAAAATGGGGGGAAAATGAGAAAAAAACGAGAGAAAAAACGGTGGGAAATGGGGGGAAAAAAATGACAATAAATGGAAAAAAAATGGGGGGAAATGGGGAAAAAACGAGGGAGAAACAAGAAAAAAAATGGGGGAAAAATGTGGAAGATCATGGAAAAAACGGGGAAAAAATGGGGGAAAATGGGGGGAAATGAGGAAAAAACAGGGAAAAAATGGGGGAAAAACACGGGGGGGAAATGGGAACCCAACTCCTTCCTGCACGTGGGACACTCCTTGTTCCTGGGGAAAAATGGGGGAAAAACATCGGGAAAATGGGGGAAAAAACGGGGAAAAATGAGAATAAACAGGAAAAAAAATGGGGAAGAAAACGGGGGGAAATGAGAAAAAAACGGGGGAGAAATGGGGGAAAATGGGGGAAAAAATGAGAATAAATGGGGGAAAATGGGGGAAAAAATGAGAATAAATGGGGGAAAATGGGGAAAAAACGGGGGGGAAATGAGAAAAAAAATGGGGGAAAAATGTGGAAGATCATGGAAAAAACGGGGAAAAAATGGGGGAAAATGGGGGGGAAATTGGAGAAAAATGGGGAAAAACGAAGGAAAAAACAGGGAAAAAATGGGGGGAAAAATGGGGGGGAAATGAGAAAAAATGGGGGATAAACGGGTGAAAATGGGGGAAAAAACGGGGGGGAAAATGAGGGAAAAAATGGGGGAAAAATGGAAAAAAATGGGGAAAAACGGGGAAAAAAACCGGGGGAGAAATGGGAAAAAAAGTGAGAAAAAACGGGAAAAATTGGGGAAAAAATGAGAATAAATGGGGAAAAACGGGGAAAAAAGAGGGAAAAATGAGAATAAATGGGGAAAAATGGGGGGAAAATGGGGGAAAAAATGAGAATAAACAGGGAAAAAATGGGAAAAAATGGGAAAAAACACGGGGGGGAAATGGGAACCCAACTTCTTCCCACACGTGGGGCACTCCTTGTTCCTGGAAAAAAATGGAGGGAAAAACATTGGGAAAATGGGGGAAAAAATGGGGGAAAAAATGGGGGAAAAAATGGGGGAAAAAATGAGAATAAATGGGGAAAAAATGGGGAAAAAATGGGGAAAAAGTGGGGGAGAAATGAGAAAAAACGGGGGAAAAAATGAGAAAAACCGGGGAAAAAACGGGGGAAAAAATGAGAATAAATGGGGAAAAATCGAGGGGAAAATGGGGGGGAAATTGGGGAAAAATGGGGAAAAACAAAGGAAAAAAATGGGGAAGTAATGGGGGGAAAACGGGGAGAAATGAGAAAAAAACGGGGAAAAATGGGGGGGAAATGAGGGGAAAAATGGGGGGAAAATGGGGAAAATATGGGGGAAAAACGGGGGAAAATGGGGGAAAACAGGGGAAAAAATGGGGGAAAAAAAGGGGAAAAACGAGGGGAAAAAACGGGGGGAAAATGGGGAAAAAATGGGAAAGGTCATGGAAAAAAGGGAGGAAAAATGGGATTTGGGAATGACACACAGGTGACACACACAGGTGACACACAGGTGACACAGGTGACACACAGGTGACACACACAGGTGACACTCACAGGTGACACAGGGACACACACAGGTGACACACACAGGTGACACAGGTGACACACACAGGGACACACACAGGTGACACACAAAGGTGACACACACACGTGACACAGGTGACACACAGGTGACACACACAGGTGACACACACAGGTGACACACACAGGTGACACACACAGGGACACACACAGGTGACACACACAGGTGACACAGGTGACACACACAGGTGACACACACAGGTGACACACACAGGTGACACACACAGGTGACACAGGTGACACACACAGGTGACACACACAGGTGACACACAGGTGACACAGGTGACACAGGTGACACACACAGGTGACACAGGTGACACACAGGTGACACAGGTGACACACACAGGTGACACACACAGGTGACACACACAGGTGACACTGACCCGCTGCGCAGCGCGGTGACGATGCAGTCGGAGCAGAAGCGGTGCAGACACAGGGACACACACAGGTGACACACACAGGTGACACACACAGGTGACACACACAGGTGACACAGGTGACACACACAGGTGACACACACAGGTGACACACACAGGTGACACACACAGGTGACACACAGGTGACACACACAGGTGACACACACAGGTGACACACAGGTGACACAGGTGACACACAGGTGACACACACAGGTGACACACACAGGTGACACACACAGGTGACACACAGGTGACACACACAGGTGACACACAGGTGACACACACAGGTGACACAGGTGACACACACAGGTGACACAGGTGACACACACAGGTGACACACACAGGTGACACACAGGTGACACAGGTGACACACACAGGTGACACACACAGGTGACACACACAGGTGACACACAGGTGACACACACAGGTGACACACACAGGTGACACAGGTGACACTGACCCGCTGCGCAGCGCGGTGACGATGCAGTCGGAACAGAAGCGGTGCAGACACAGGGACACACACAGGTGACACACACAGGTGACACAGGTGACACACAGGTGACACACACAGGTGACACAGGTGACACACACAGGTGACACACACAGGTGACACACACAGGTGACACACACAGGGACACACACAGGTGACACACACAGGTGACACACACAGGTGACACACACAGGTGACACACACAGGGACACACACAGGTGACACACACAGGTGACACAGGTGACACTGACCCGCTGCGCAGCGCGGTGACGATGCAGTCGGAGCAGAAGCGGTGCAGACACAGGGACACACACAGGTGACACACACAGGTGACACAGGGACACACAGGTGACACACACAGGTGACACACACAGGTGACACACACAGGTGACACAGGTGACACAGGTGACACACACAGGTGACACACACAGGTGACACAGGTGACACAGGTGACACACACAGGTGACACACACAGGTGACACAGGTGACACACACAGGTGACACACACAGGTGACACACACAGGTGACACACACAGGGACACACACAGGTGACACACACAGGTGACACACACAGGTGACACAGGTGACACACACAGGTGACACAGGTGACACACAGGTGACACACACAGGTGACACACACAGGTGACACAGGTGACACACAGGTGACACACACAGGTGACACAGGTGACACAGGTGACACACACAGGTGACACACACAGGTGACACACACAGGTGACACACACAGGTGACACTGACCCGCTGCGCAGCGCGGTGACGATGCAGTCGGAGCAGAAGCGGTGCAGACACAGGGACACACACAGGTGACACACACAGGTGACACAGGGACACACACAGGTGACACACACAGGTGACACAGGTGACACAGGTGACACAGGTGACACACACAGGTGACACACACAGGTGACACACACAGGTGACACACACAGGTGACACACAGGTGACACACAGGTGACACACACAGGTGACACACACAGGGACACACACAGGGACACACACAGGTGACACACACAGGTGACACTGACCCGCTGCGCAGCGCGGTGACGATACAGTCGGAGCAGAAGCGGTGCAGACACAGGTGACACACACAGGTGACACACACAGGTGACACACAGGTGACGCAGCGACGGTGACGATGCAGTCGGAGCAGAAGCGGTGCAGACACAGGTGACACACACAGGTGACACACACAGGTGACACACACAGGTGACACACACAGGTGACACTGACCCGCTGCGCAGCGCGGTGACGATACAGTCGGAGCAGAAGCGGTGCAGACACTCCTTGGTGGTCATGGTGTTCTTGAGCATGTCCAGGCAGATCGGGCACATGAGCTCCGAGTGCAGCGAGCGCGGGGACACGGCGATCTCCGTGCCGTCCATGATGGCCTCCTGGGGACATGGGGACATTGGGGACATTGGGGACATTGGGGACATTGGGGACATTGGGGACAGTGACACAGCCCTGGGGACACGGCGATCTCAGTGCCATCCATGATGGCCTCCTGGGGACATGGGGACATTGGGGACACTGGGGACATTGGGGACATTGGGGACACTGGGGACATTGGGGACATTGGGGACAGTGGGGACACTGGGGACACCCTGGGGACATTGGGGACAGTGGGGACATTGGGGACACTGGGGACATTGGGGACATTGGGGACACTGGGGACACCCTGGGGACATTGGGGACATTGGGGACATTGGGGACACTGGGGACATTGGGGACACCCTGGGGACATTGGGGACACTGGGGACATTGGGGACATTGGGGACATTGGGGACACCCTGGGGACACTTGGGGACACCTGGGGACACCCTGGGGACATTGGGGACACTGGGGACATTGGGGACACTGGGGACATTGGGGACATTGGGGACACTGGGGACACCCTGGGGACATTGGGGACATTGGGGACACGGCGATCTCCGTGCCGTCCATGATGGCCTCCTGGGGACATTGGGGACATTGGGGACACCCTGGGGACATTGGGGACATTGGGGACATTGGGGACACTGGGGACATTTTACCGATTCCTCCCCAATTTTGACCCCCCAAATTTTGGGGGTTTTGAGCTCCCAGTTTTGGGGTTCCTCGCCCTCCAATTTCGGGGTTGATTCCCCAGTTCTGAGCCGAAATTTTGGGGTTTCTCCCCCGAAATTTTGGGGTTTCTCCCCCGAAATTTTGGGGTTTCTCCCCCCAGTTTGGGAGGTTTTTTCCCCCAGTTCTGGCCCCCTGATTTTGGGGTTCCGCTCCCAAATTTCGGGGTCTCTCCCCCGCTAATTTCGGGTTTATCCCCCTCAGTTTCGGGGTTTCTCTCCCCCTCATTTCGGGGTTTATTCCTCAATTCTGAACCCCCAATTTCGGTGTCCACGCCCCCAAATTTCAGGATTTATCCCCCCCAATTTCGGTGTCCATCCCCCCAAATTTCGGGATTTATCCCCCCCCAATTTCGGGATTTATCTCCCCCAATTTCGGGATTTATCTCCCCAAATTTCAGGATTTATCCCCCCCAATTTCGGGATTTATCTCCCCAAATTTCAGGATTTATCCCCCCCAATTTCGGAGTCCATGCCCCCAATTTCGGGATTTATCCCCCCCAGTTTCAGGATTTCTCCCCCCAAATTTCGGGATTTATCTCCCCAAATTTCAGGATTTATCCCCCCCAATTTCGGGATTTATCCCCCTCAACTTCAGGATTTATCGCCCCCAGTTTCGGGATTTATCCCCCCCAAATTTCGGGGTCTATTCCCCCCAATTTCGGGGTCTATTCCCCCCAATTTCGGGGTTTATCCCCCCAAATTTCAGGATTTCTCCCCCCAAATTTCGGGATTTATCTCCCCCAATTTCGGGATTTCTCCCCCCAAATTTCGGGATTTATCTCCCCCAATTTCAGGATTTATCCCCCCAAATTTCGGGATTTATTCCCCCAGTTTCAGGGTCCATCCCCCCAATTTCAGTGTCTATCCCCCCCCCAATTTTGGGGTCAATTCCCCCAATTTCGGGATTTATCCCCCCAAATTTCGGTGTCTATCCCCCCCAAATTTCTGGATTTATCCCCCCCGAATTTCGGGATTTATCCCCCCAAATTTCAGGATTTATCCCCCCCAATTTCGGGGTCTATTCCCCCAATTTCGGGGTCTATCCCCCCAAATTTCAGGATTTATCCCCCCCAATTTCGGGATTTATCTCCCCAAATTTCGGGGTTTATCCCCCCCCAATTTCAGTGTCTATCCCCCCCAAATTTCGGGATTTATTCCCCCAATTTCGGGGTTTATCCACCCCAATTTCGGGGTCTATTTCCCCAATTTCGGGATTTATCCCCCCAAATTTCAGGATTTCTCCCCCAAATTTCGGGATTTATCTCCCCCAATTTCGGGATTTATCCCCCCAAAATTTCGGGATTTATCCCCCAAATTTCAGGATTTATCCCCCCCCAATTTCGGGATTTATCTCCCCAAATTTCGGGGTTTATCCCCCCCAGTTTCAGTGTCTATCCCCCTCAAATTTCGGGGTCTATTCCCCCAATTTCGGGGTCCATGCCCCCAAATTTCGGGATTTATCCCCCCCAGTTTCGGGGTTTATCCTCCCCCAATTTCGGGATTTATCCCCCCCAAATTTCGGTGTCCATGCCCCCAAATTTCAGGATTTATCCCCCCCAGTTTCGGGATTTATCCCCCCAAATTTCAGGATTTATCTCCCCAAATTTCGGGGTTTATCCCCCCCAATTTCGGGGTTTATCCCCCCCAATTTCGGGGTCTATTCCCCCAATTTCGGGGTTGATCCCCCCAAATTTCAGGATTTATCCCCCCCAATTTCGGGATTTATCTCCCCAAATTTCAGGATTTATCCCCCCCAGTTTCGGTGTCCATGTCCCCAATTTCGGGATTTATCCCCCCCAGTTTCGGGGTTTATCCCCCCCAAATTTCGGGATTTATCCCCCCCAATTTCGGTGTCTATCACACCCCAATTTCGGGATTTATCCCCCCCAAATTTCGGGATTTATCCCCCCCAATTTCGGTGTCTATCACACCCCAATTTCAGGATTTATCCCCCCCAACTTCAGGATTTATCGCCCCCAATTTCGGGATTTATCCCCCCCAAATTTCGGGGTCTATTCCCCCCAATTTCGGGGTCTATTCCCCCCAATTTCGGGGTTTATCCCCCCAAATTTCGGGGTTGATCTCCCCAAATTTCAGGATTTATCCCCCAAATTTCAGGATTTATCCCCCCCAATTTCGGGATTTATCTCCCCCAATTTCGGGGTTTATCCCCCCCAATTTCAGTGTCTATCCCCCTCAAATTTCGGGGTCTATTCCCCCAATTTCGGTGTCCATGCCCCCAAATTTCGGGATTTATCCCCCCCAGTTTCGGGGTTTATCCCCCCCAATTTCGGGATTTATCTCCCCAAATTTCGGGGTTTATCCTCCCAAATTTCAGGATTTATCCCCCCCATTTCGGGATTTATCCCCCCCAATTTCGGGATTTATCCCCCCAATTTCGGGATTTATCCCCCCCAATTTCGGGATTTATATCCCCAAATTTCGGGGTTTATCCCCCCCAATTTCAGTGTCTATCCCCCTCAAATTTCGGGGTCTATTCCCCCCAATTTCGGTGTCCATGCCCCCAAATTTCGGGATTTATCCCCACCCAGTTTCGGGGTTTATCCCCCCCAAATTTCGGAATTTATCCCCCCAAATTTCAGGATTTATCCCCCCCAATTTCGGGATTTATCTCCCCAAATTTCGGGGTTTATCCCCCCCAATTTCAGTGTCTATCCCCCTCAAATTTCGGGATTTATTCCCCCAATTTCGGTGTCCATGCCCCCAATTTCGGGATTTATCCCCCCCCAATTTCGGGATTTATCGCCCCCAATTTCAGGATTTATCCCCCTCCAATTTCGGAGTCCATGTCCCCAATTTCGGGATTTATCCCCCCCAGTTTCGGGGTTTATCCCCCCCCCAGTTTCGGGATTTATCCCCCCAAATTTCAGGATTTATCTCCCCCAATTTCGGTGTCCATGCCCCCAAATTTCGGGATTTATCCCCCCCAGTTTCGGGGTTTATCCCCCCCAATTTCGGGGTTTATCCCCCCCAAATTTCGGGTTCATCCCCCCCAGTTTCGGGGTTTATCCCCCCCAAATTTCGGGGTCTATTCCCCCCAAATTTCGGGGTCTATTCCCCCAATTTCGGGGTTGATCCCCCCAAATTTCAGGATTTATCCCCCCCAATTTCGGGATTTATCTCCCCAAATTTCGGGATTTATCCCCTCAATTTCAGTGTCTATCCCCCTCAAATTTCGGGGTTTATCCCCCCCCAATTTCGGGATTTATCTCCCCCAAATTTCAGGATTTATCCCCCCCAGTTTCGGGATTTATCCCCCCCGAATTTCGGGGTTTATCCCCCCCAGTTTCGGGGTTTATCCCCCCAAATTTCGGGGTTTATCCCCCGCAAATTTCGGTGTCCGGCCCCCCTCAGTTTCGGGGTCCATCCCCCCAGATTTGGGGTCCCCCCCGGGCGGTACCTGCGGGGTTCGGTGCAGTTCGTACAGACTCAGCTCCCAGGTCTTGCTGGCGCTCTGCGCGCTGGCGGGGGCGGCCATGGCCCCGCGGGGGGAGGTTCGGCCACGGCGGGACCCCCAAAATCCGTCCCGGGACCCCCAAAACCCGTCCGGGGATCCCCAAAATTCCCTCCCCGGGATCCCCAAAATCCGCCCGAGCCGCGCGACGCCGCCGCCGCCGCCGCTTCCGGGTGGCGCCGCCTGATGACGTCACGGAGAGGCGGCCAATGGGAGGCGCGGCCGAGCTCAACCAATAGGAGCGCGAGATGGGCGTGGTGATGGGGGGTGGGGCGTGGCTTTTGACCATATATGGGTGTTGTGTGGGCGTGGTTATGTAAATGAGGTAAAGCGCGGGATCCGTGAGGGGGGGAAAGTTTTGAAGTAGTTAATTGAAATTACTAATTACAAATTAAAAATAATAATTAATTCAGAATTATTACGTGAACAACGTTTCCTGATGGAGGAATTTTATTGAATTGGGGGCAATTCCCGTTAATTTTTTCAAGTTCCATCCTTAATTAATTCCTTAATTAATTCCTTAATTAATTCCTTAATGACTTCGTTAATTAATTAATGTTTCTAATTCGTTTATTGCTTCTAAGGAAAGCGGGAATTGCCGAGCTCTGATGGGATTGGGCAATTAGTGTTAAAAGAGGTTTTAATTAATTAATTTAATTTCATTTATAATTTAATTTGAAATCTCGTCTCATTTAACTTAATTTAAAATTTAATTTCATTTAAAATGTTATTTCATTTAAAATCTCATTTAATTTAGAATTTAATGTGAATTTTAATTGTATTTAACTTCATTTATTTTAATTTGAAATTTAATTCATCATTTATCTTGAATTGTAATTGAATTTAACTTAATTTCAAATTTAACTTGATTTCATTTAAAATTTCATTTACTTTAAAATGTAATTTCAAATGTAATTTAATTTCCCCGAAAATTTCATTGAAATTTTAATTTAAGTTAAAATATAATTTATTTTCATTTAATTGCAAATTTCAAGTTTAGTTTAAAATTTACTTTAATTCACTTTATAATTTAATTTCAAATTTAATTTACCTTAATTTCGAATTTAATGTAATTCAATTAAATTTCAAATTTAATTTACCTTAATTTCAAATTTAATTAAATTTAATTTAAATTTTAAATTAATTTAGAATTTAAGTTCATTTAGTTTTTAACTTAATTTAGAATTTAATTTAATTTCAAAGTTAGTTTAAAATTTCATTTAGGATTTAATTTACTTTAAAATTTAGTTCAAAATTTAATTTAAAATATAATTTAAATCAATTTATAATTTAACCTGATTTAGAATTTAATTAAGAATTCAATTTAATTTCATTACAAATTTAACTTAATTTCAAACTTAATTTTATTTCAAATTTAATTTAATTTAACTTAATTTAATTTAATACTTGAATGATGTCCCGGCTTTTTTTTTTCAACTTTTGGAATTTTATTTAAAGAAAGAAAAAGAGGAGGGAAAAAAAATAAAAAAATAAATTTAAGAAAAAATAAAAAAAATAAAAATAAATTTGAGAGATTCGTTGACTTATCGATTTAAAAATAAAATTGATTTTTCAAGATAAATTTAATTAAAGACAAATTTGATTAAATAGAAATCCAATTAAATAGAAATTGGAGAAGAAATTGAAAAAGGAAATAAAATTGGAAATAAAATAAAATAAGCAGAGAAAAAAGAAAAGAAAAAAAAGGATTTTCCTCCTAAAAATAAATAAAATAAATAAATAAATAAATAAATAATAAATAAATAAAATAAAACAATAAAAATAAAATTATAGATGGTGATCAAACTGAAGGAGAGAGAGAATAAAATAAAATGAAATAATAAAATAATATAAAATAAATGTAAAATGAAATAATAAAAATAAAATTTAATTAAAATGTAATTAAAATAAAATAAAATAAAATATAAAATAATAAAAATTTAAAAATATATAATAAAATAATGAAATAATAAAAATAAAATAAAAACAAAATGAAATCATAAAAATAAAATAAAATTAAAATGCAATTAAAATAAAATAAAATTATTAAATAATAAAAATAAAATTTAAATATAATAAAATAATGAAATAATAAAAATAAAATAAAATTAAAATACAATTACAATAAGATAATAAAAAATAAAAATAAAAAAATAATAAAATAAAATAAAAATAAAATAAAATAAAAATAATAAAATTAAATTAAAAATAAAATAAAATACTTAAATAACTAAAATAAAATTAAAATAAAATGAAATTTTAAAAAGAAAATAAAATAAACTTTTAAAATAACATGAAAATATAAAATAATAAAATGAAATAAAATAATAAAATAATAAAATAATAAAGTAATAAAAATAAAATAAAATCATTAAAATTAATTAAAATACAATAAAAATAAAATAAAGGTGTTTGTAATTGTCATCATTAATTGGTTATTGGTGTTTGTAATTGACAGCATTAATTAGTCACCGGTGTTTATAATTGACATTATTAATTAATTATTCGTGTTTGTAATTGACAGCATTAATTAATTATTGGTGTTTGTAATTGTCATTAATTAGTTACTGGTGTTTGTAATTGACATTATTAATTAGTAACTGGTGTTTCTAATTGACTATTAATTAGTTATTGGTGTTTATAATTGACATTATTAATTAGTTACTGGTGTTTCTAATTGATTATTAATTAGTAACTGGTGTTTCTAATTGACTATTAATTAGTTACTGGTGTTTCTAATTGACATTAATTAGTTACTGGTGTTTGTAATTGACATTAATTAGTTACTGGTGTTTATAATTGACATTAATTAGTTACTGGTGTTTATAATTGACATTAATTAGTTACTGGTGTTTGTAATTGACATTAATTAGTTAATTACAGGGCCCCAGGCAGGGCTCGGCCTCGGCTTGCCAGGGCTTGTGGCCACCAAAGCAGTGCTGGGAACTGGGATGGACTGGGATGGGCTGGGATGGACTGGGAGGGACTGGGAGGGACTGGGATGGACTGGGATGGGCTGGGATGGACTGGGATGGGACTGGGATGGACTGGGAGGGACTGGGAGGGACTGGGATGGGCTGGGATGGACTGGGATGGGAACTGGGATGGATGGGAGGGAACTGGGATGGACTGGGAGGGACTGGGATGGACTGGGATATGGACTGGGATGGGCTGGGAGGGACTGGGATGGACTGGGATGGACTGGGATGGACTGGGATGGGAACTGGGATGGACTGGGAGGGACTGGGATGGACTGGGATGGGACTGGGATGGACTGGGAGGGACTGGGAGGGACTGGGATGGGCTGGGATGGACTGGGATGGGAACTGGGATGGATGGGAGGGAACTGGGAGGGACTGGGATGGACTGGGATGGGAACTGGGATGGACTGGGATGGACTGGGAGGGACTGGGATGGAACTGGGATGGACTGGGAGGGAACTGGGATGGACTGGGATGGGAACTGGGATGGACTGGGATGGACTGGGATGGACTGGGATGGACTGGGATGGACTGGGATGGACTGGGATGGACTGGGAGGGACTGGGATGGACTGGGATGGACTGGGATGGACTGGGATGGACTGGGAGGGACTGGGATGGACTGGGATGGGCTGGGAGGGAACTGGGAGGGACTGGGATGGACTGGGAGGGACTGGGAGGGACTGGGATGGACTGGGAGGGACTGGGAGGGAACTGGGATGGACTGGGATGGGAACTGGGATGGACTGGGAGGGAACTGGGATGGACTGGGAGGGACTGGGATGGACTGGGATGGGAACTGGGATGGACTGGGATGGGCTGGGAGGGACTGGGAGGGAACTGGGATGGACTGGGAGGGACTGGGATGGACTGGGATGGGAACTGGGATGGACTGGGATAGACTGGGATGGACTGGGATGGACTGGGATGGACTGGGATGGGCTGGGAGGGACTGGGATGGACTGGGATGGGCTGGGAGGGAACTGGGATGGGAACTGGGATGGACTGGGAGGGACTGGGAGGGAACTGGGATGGACTGGGAGGGACTGGGAGGGACTGGGATGGACTGGGATGGACTGGGAGGGACTGGGATGGACTGGGAGGGACTGGGAGGGACTGGGATGGACTGGGAGGGACTGGGATGGACTGGGATGGACTGGGAGGGACTGGGATGGACTGGGATGGACTGGGAGGAACTGGGAAGGACTGGGATGGACTGGGAGGGACTGGGAGGGAACTGGGATGGGAACTGGGAACTTGGAACTGGGATGGACTGGGTTAGACTGGGAGCTGGGAACTGGGATGGACTGGGATGGACTGGGATGGACTGGGATGGACTGGGATGGACTGGGAGGGAACTGGGATGGGAACTGGGAACTTGGAACTGGGATGGACTGGGTTAGACTGGGAGCTGGGAACTGGGATGGACTGGGATGGACTGGGATGGACTGGGATGGACTGGGATGGACTGGGAGGGAACTGGGATGGGAACTGGGAACTTGGAACTGGGATGGACTGGGTTAGACTGGGAGCTGGGAACTGGGATGGACTGGTCTGGACTGGGAGGGACTGGAATCTGAGATGGACTGGGAATTCTGAACTGGGATGGACTGGGAACTGGGATTGACTTTGGTCTGGGATGAACTGGAGACTGGGAACTGAGATGGACTGGAACTGGGAATTCTGATGGAATGAGAACTGAGATGGACTGGGATGGATTGGAAACTGGGATGAACTGGAAACTGGGAATGGGATGAACTGGTAACTGGGATGGACTGGAACTGGGGACTGATAACTGGGATTGACTGGGAGAAGGACCTGAGCTGGAATAAGAGCCTGAACTGGGAAGGACAGGGATGGACTGGGATGAACTGGGGACTGGGAAGGACAGGGATGAACTGGGACCAGAGCCCTGAACTGGGATGAACTGGGAGGGACTGGGATGGACTGGGACAAACTGGGATGGATTGGGATGGACTGGGAGGGACTGGGATGAAAACCAATTCCTAGATTCCAGCTCCAACAGAAATTCCTGTTTGCACTGAATTCCTGAGCCAGCCGAGGGATTTCCAAGGAACTGGGATGGACTGGGAGGTACTGGGATGGACTGGGAACTGGGCTGGAGCGGGAGCTGGGATGAACTGGGAAGGACTGGGAGCTGGGAATGGGATGGAGTGGGAACTTGGAACCAGCATGGACTGGGTTAGTCTGGGAGCTGGGAAATGGGATGGACTGGGACAAACTGGGATGGACTGGGATGGACTGGGATGAACTGGGAGGGACTGGGAGGGACTGGGAGGGACTGGGATGGACACAAATTCCTAAATTCCAGCTCCAACAGAAATTCCTGTTTGCACTGAATTCCTGAGCCAGCCGAGGGATTTCCAAGGAACTGGGATGGACTGGGACGGACTGGGATGGACTGGGAACTGGGCTGGAGCGGGAGCTGGGATGAACTGGGAAGGACTGGGAGCTGGGAATGGGATGGAGTGGAGATGGGATGGAGTGGGAATGGGATGGAGTGGGAACTTGGAACCAGGATGGACTGGGTTAGACTGGGAGCTGGGAACTGGGATGGACTGGGATGGACTGGGAGGGACTGGGAATTCTGAGCTGGGATGGACTGGGACCTGGGATTGAGTTTCGACTGGGATGAACTGGAGACTGGGAACTGAGATGGACTGGAACTGGGAATGGGATGAACTGGGAACTGGGATGAACTGGAGACTGGGAATGGGATGGACTGGGAACTGGGAATGGGATGAACTGGGAACTGGGAATTGGATGAACTGGAAACTGGGAATGGGATGGACTGGGAACTGGGAATGGGATGAACTGGAAACTGGGAATGGGATGAAATGGGAACTGGGATGAACTGGGAACTGGGAATGGGATGAACTGGAAACTGGGAATGGGATGAAATGGGAACTGGGATGAACTGGAATCTGGGAATGGGATGGACTGGAACTGGGGACTGGTAACTGGGATTGACTGGGAGAAGGACCTGAACTGGAATAAGAGCCTGAACTGGGAAGGACAGGGATGGACTGGGATGAACTGGGGACTGGGAAGGACAGGGATGAACTGGGACCAGAGCCCTGAACTGGGATGAACTGGGAGGGACTGGGATGGACTGGGATGAACTGGGATGGGAACTGGGATGGACATGGATGGGCTGGGAGCTTGAAACTGGAATGGGCTGAGAGCTGGGAACTGGGACCAGAGCCCTGAACTGGGATGAACTGGGAGGGACTGGGATGGACTGGGATGAACTGGAATGGGAACTGGGATGGACATGGATGGGCTGGGAGCTTGAAACTGGAATGGGCTGAGAGCTGGGAACTGGGACCAGAGCCCTGAACTGGGAACGGGCACCACAGCCTGGACTGGGATGAACTGGGATATCGTTAACATTAATTAATTGTAATGAACATTAATTAATGAGTTAATGACAGAGCTGTGCACAGGATTGATCCCAAACCAACACACCCAGCACAGCCACACCATCCGTGTTTGTAACTGACATTAATTAGTTACTGCTGTCTGTAATTAATTCGTTAATTAGTCAACCACAGGGCACACCTTGTGCTTGCCCTGGCAGGGCTTGTGGCCACCAAACCAGTACAGGGAACTGGGATTGGCTGCGCTGAACTGGGAGGGACTTCCAAGGAACTGGGATGGGCTGGGCTGGGAACTGGGAGCGGCTTCCAAGGAACTGGGAGGGACTGGGATGGGCTGGGAACTGGGCTGGGAGAGATTGGAATGCTCTTGGAACTGGGAACTGAGCTGGGCTCCAGACTGGTGTAGACTGGGAATGGGATGGGAACTGGGATGAACTGGGAATTGGGAACTGGGCTGGAATGGGAACTGGGCTGGACTGGAACTGTGAAAGGGATTGAGATGTACGGGGAACTGGGATGGACTGGGAACTGGGAATGGGATGGGCTGGGAATGGGATAGGATGGGCTGGGATGGACTTGGATGGACTGGGAACTGGGAACTGGGATGGACTGGGAGGGACTGGGAGCTGGGAACTGGGATGGACTGGGAATGGGATGAACTGGGAACTGGGAATGGGATGGGCTGGGATGGACTGGGGTGAACTGGGATAGACCAGGCTGGACTGGGAACTGGGATGAACTGAGGACTGGGAACTGGGATGGACTGGGAACTGGGAATGGGATGGGCTGGGAATGGGATAGGATGGGCTGGGATGGACTGGGGTGAACTGGGATGGACCAGGCTGGACTGGGAACTGGGATGAACTGAGGACTGGGAACTGGGATGGACTGGGAGGGACTGGGATGGACTGGGAACTGGGAACTGGGATGGACTGGGAGGGACTGGGATGGACTGGGAACTGGGATGGACTGGGAGGGACTGGGATGGACTGGGAGCTGGGAACTGGGATGGACTGGGAGGGACTGGGATGGACTGGGAGGGACTGGGATGGACTGGGAGGGACTGGGATGGACTGGGAGGGACTGGGAGGGACTGGGAGCTGGGAACTGGGATGGACATCACAGCAGTGACATCGTCCCCGCAGCAGCCTCGGGATGTCCTCGATGGCTTTTGGGCACCGCGTGGCCACTGTGCGGCCACCGGGGCCACCTCGGCCACCAAAGCCTCGGGGACATCGATGGCCGCGCCCTTTGTCCCCACCGGGGCGGCCTCGATGTCCCCGAGGTGACGCCACAGCTCCCGCACCATGGCGGTGGCTTTGTCACACGCGGCCACCAAGCGCTGCAGTGGCCCCAGGGCCACCTCCGCCCGCCGTCCCCTCTTGGTGGCCGCCTTGGCCTGGTTGGTGGCCACCAGCTTGTCCCCAAATTTTGTCCACTTGGTGGATTTGTCCTGCAGGTCCCCGGCCCTCCCCGGCGGGTTTGGTGGCCACCGTGGTGGCCTCGGTGGTGGCCGCGTCCCTGCAGGTGTCGCGGAGCTCGGTGGCCTCCGTGGCCACCTGTCCCTGGCCGTGGCCACCACAGCCCTGTGCCACCTCGCCATCCCCCGTGCCACCCCGTGCCACCAGCGCTGTCCCCTCTGCCACCCCCTTGTCCCCTCCTCGTCCCCTCCTCGTCCCCTCCCGGTTGCCAGAAACGCGATTTTTAAATTTGGAAAATTTCCTTTATTTTTAGAAATTTAATACAGGATTTTAAAAAAAAAAATTTTAAAATCAATCAATCAACCGGATTTTTTTTAAAAAAATTTCTTCTATGATATTTTCGCTCTGCTTTTTAATTCATTAAAAATTATTACATCATTAAATTTATTAAAAATTATTTCCCACCGTGCTTCCAGTCACATCGAAAAATTCCGAATATTTTGTGGTTTTGCTGAAGCCAAGGATGGTGTAAACCAATTAATTGTAGAAATTAAACTATATTAAACTATATTAAACTATATTAAACTATATTAAGCTGTATTAAACTATATTAAACTATATTAAACTATATTGAACTATATTAAACTATATTAAACTATATTAACTAAATTAACTATATCAACTATATTAAACTGTATTAAATTATATTATCCTATATTAACTATATTAAACGATATTAAACTATTTTGACTAAATTAACTATATTAACTAGATTAAACTATATTAAACGATATTAAACGATATTAAACGATATTAAACGATATTAAACGATATTAAACGATATTAAACGATATTAAACTATATTAAACTATATTAAACTATATTAAACTATATTAAACGATATTAAACTATTTTGACTAAATTAACTATATTAAGCTGTATTAAACTGTATTAAACTATATTAAACTATATTAAACTGTATTAAACTATATTAAACTATATTAAACTATATTAAACTATATTAAACGATATTAAACGATATTAAACTATTTTGACTAAATTAACTATATTAAGCTGTATTAAACTGTATTAAACTATATTAACTATATTAAACTGTATTAAACTATATTAAACTATATTAAACTATATTAAACTATATTAAACTATATTAAACTATATTAAACTATATTAAACTATTTTGACTAAATTAACTACATTAAACTGTATTAAACTGTATTAAACTATATTAACTATATTAAACTGTATTAAACTGTATTAAACTATATTAAACTATATTAAACTGTATTAAACTATATTAAACGATATTAAACGATATTAAACTATTTTGACTAAATTAACTATATTAACTAGATTAAACTGTATTAAACTATATTAACTATATTAAACTATATTAACTAAATTGACTATATTAAACTAGATTAACTATATTAAACTGTATTAAACTATATTAAACTATATTAAACTATATTAAACTATATTAAACGATATTAAACTATTTTGACTAAATTAACTATATTAAGCTGTATTAAACTGTATTAAACTATATTAAACTATATTAAACTGTATTAAACTATATTAAACTATATTAAACTATATTAAACGATATTAAACGATATTAAACTATTTTGACTAAATTAACTATATTAAGCTGTATTAAACTGTATTAAACTATATTAACTATATTAAGCTGTATTAAACTATATTAAACTAAATTAACTAAATTAACTATATTATCTATATTAAACGATATTAAACGGTATTAAACTATATTAACTAAATTTCCTATATTAACTAGATTAATCTGTATTAAACTATATTAAACTCTATTAACTATTTTAAACCATACGGAACACACTCGAGCTAATTGATTTTTATGCTAATGAACGGCTAATTAGGATTAATTATACATTGAACCGTATCCGATTATTTATGATCAATACCAGCGCGTGCAGGCCAATAATTAATCAATAATTAAATCACTGATTTAATAATTAAACGTGAAAGTCAAGATCGCGCTGGAATTTTTAACACCCGGACCCTTGTTTGGGGGGATTTCCCACGGAATTCCCGGGATTTTGGGGGGATTTCCCAAGGAATTCCCGGGATTTTGGGGGGGATTTCCCATGGAATTCCCGGGATTTTGGGGGGATTTCTCACGGAATTCCCGGGATTTTTGGGGGGATTTTCCCAAGGAATTCCCGGGATTTTTGGGGGGGATTTCCCACGGAATTCCCGGGATTTTGGGGGGGATTTCCCACGGAATTCCCGGGATTTTTGGGGGGATTCCCAAGGAATTCCCGGGATTTTGGGGGATTTCCCACGGAATTCCCGGAATTTTGGGGGGGATTTCCCACGGAATTCCCGGGATTTTGGTGGGGATTCCCAAGGAATTCCCGGGATTTTGGGGGGATTTCTCACGGAATTCCCGGGATTTTGGGGGGATTTCCCACGGAATTCCCGGGATTTTGGGGGGATTTCCCACGGAATTCCCGGGATTTGGGGGAGATTTCCCACGGAATTCCCGGGATTTTAGGGGGATTTCCCACGGAATTCCCGGGATTTTGGGCGTTCCCGGGTCCCATTTTTGGGGCCGGAAGGGCTAAGGGGGGTCCTGAGGGGTAAATCGGGGTCCTGGAAGGGGAATTGGGGTCCTGGGGGGGATTTCCCTGTCCCCAAGTGTCCCCAAAGTGTCCCCAAAGTGTCCCCAAAGTGTCCCCAAAGTGTCCCCAGAGTGTCCCCAGTGACGTCAGCCCAGGAATTCCCACCAGGATTTGGGGGCGATTTCAATGCAAATTCCCGGAAAAAAATTCCCCAAACCGGGCTCAGATTTGGAGGGGGGAGGGGACACGCGACACCAGCGGTGTCCCCCGGTGACGTCACCGTCCCCCCCGGTGACGTCACGGCCGTGACGTCACTCTCCCCCGCAGCAGCCTCGGGATGTCCTCCCTGGCTTTTTGGCACCGCGCGGCCACCGCGGGGCCACCGGGGCCACCCGGGAGGAGCCTGCGGGTGACATCGAGCGTGTCCAGCAGGTGACTCTTGGCCAGGTGGGCGCTGGCCTCCCACAGCCGCTCGGCCTCGGCCACCTCGGCCACCAAAGCCTCGGGGACATCGATGGCCGCGCCCTTTGTCGCCACCGGGGCGGCCTCGATGTCCCCGAGGTGGCGCCACAGCTCCCGCACCGTGGCGGTGGCTTTGTCACACGCGGCCACCAAGCGCTGCAGTGGCCCCAGGGCCACCTCCGCCCGCCGTCCCCTCTTGGTGGCCGCCCCCGCCTGGCTGGTGGCCACCACGGAACTTCCCCAGTCCTTGGTGGCCACTTTGGCCTCCTCAGCGGCCTCCCCGATCACGGCCTCCCCCCGTGCCGAGACCTTCTGATCCTTGGCCGTGGCCACCGACAGCCACTGGCTGATGTCCGACAGCCACCGGTTGGTGGCCGCCAGCCACTGGTTGGTGGCCACCAGCTTGTCCCCAGCTTTTCTGTACTTGGTGTCCTTGTCCTGCAGGTCCCCGGCCCCGGCGGTTTTGGTGGCCGCCGTGGTGGCCTCGGTGGTGGCCGCGTCCCTGCAGGCGTCACGGAGCTCGGTGGCCTCCGTGGCCAGCCGGGTCCATTTGTCCCTGGCCGTGGCCACCGAGGCCACCACGGTTGACACATCGGCCCGGGTGGCCCCGCGGGTGGCCGGAGTGGTGACACCACGGTGGCTCAGGGCGTCCTCGAGGTGGTCAATGAAGGTCTCCAGGGCCTTGTGCAGGGAATTTGGGGACACGGCCAGCAGCACGTCCCCGTCCGGCCCGGCCACGGTGGCCACCAGCTCGCCCAGGGTGGCCACCACGTCCACCAGCGACTCCAGCAAGGACGGGGCCAGCTGGGGAGGGGACAGGGGAGGTGGCACCTGTGGCCTCCTGGGGTCGCCTCTGTCCCCTCCCTGGAGGGCTCTGCTGTGCCCTCTGTCCCTTTGTCACCCCCGCTGTCCCCTCTGTCCCCTCTGCCACCCGTCTGTCACCCCCTGTTGTCCCCACCGCCACCCTGTGCCACCTTCTCATCCCCTCTGCCACCCCGTGCCACCACCGCTGTCCCCTCTGCCACTCCCCTGTCCCTCCCGTCCCCTCTGTCCCCCCCCATCCCTCCCTGTCCCCTCCTGCCACCCCCGTGTCCCCTCTGTCCCCTCCTGCCACCACCCTGTCCCCCTGTGTCCTCTCTGTCCCCTCCTGCCACCACCCTGTCCCCCCGTGTCCCCTCTGTCCCCTCCTGCCACCACCCTGTCCCCTCTGTCCCCTCCATCCCCTCTGTCCCCTCGGTCCCCCCTGTCCCCCCGTGTCCCCTCTGTCCCCCCGTGTCCCCCCGCCCCGGGATTGTCGCACCTCTCGGAACTCCATGGCCTTGGGGACACTCCGGGAACGCCTTGGGGACACTCTGAGGACGCCTTGGGGACACTCTGAGGATGCGACACTCCCGGGGGACGCTGGCGGAGTGGGGGACACACCTGTGCGACACTCGGGGGACACGCGGGGATGTGGCGGTGCCGGAAGGGGGCGGGGCCAGGTGACGTCACCGCCCCGCCCGCCCGCGGGGGCACCGCGGGGTCCCCAAGGTCCCCCCCCGATTTCCCCAATGTCCCCCCCCCCGGATGTCCCCTGAGTGTCCCCACATGGCCCCGGTGTTTCCCGATGTCCTGTTGGGGACACTGCGGGACACACTGGGGTCCTGTTGGGGACACCGGGGGGGATACGATGGGGTCCTGATGGGGACATTGGGGACATACTGGAGTCCTGATGGGGACACTGCGGGGACATCGCAGTGACCCAAAACGGGACAGGGGACCTCAGGGTGTCCCCAAGGTCCCCAGTGTCCCTCGGGGTGACAGTGCCACCCCCGTGTCCCCACCCTGTCCCTACCCCTGCCCCACCGCCACGTCCTGGGCCACCTCCCGCCTGCGCGTCCCCTCCGCCGATGTCCCCAAGGCCTCCACGATTCTCCTGAACACGCGGGGGGCCTTGGGGGACCCCTGTCCCCGTGTCCCCTCCGCCCTGTCGTCCTTGACAGCGTCCACCAAGGTCCCCAGGTGCCATGTCACCATCTCCAGCCACCCCTGGACATTGCGGTGACCTTGCTGGTGGCCGTGGTGGCCTCAGCGCTGGCCCTGGCGGTCGCCACCCGCTGGGCGCGGTCACGCAGGCGCTGGGCCATGGCCCGGTGCTCACGGGCGATGGTGGCCAGGTGTCGCCGCGATGTCGCCAAGGCCTGCAGGGTCACCTGGCAGGACACGGCCACCGTGCCCAGGGCCAGCAGCAGGTGACTGTCCTCGGCCACCCCCAGCGCAGCGCGCACCGAGTCCAGGGACACTGCGGGGACATGGGGACACCGCACAGGTGGCACCGGGGACATCCTGGTGTCACCAGCCCAGTGCCACCAGAGCGGTGGCACCGGGGACGCTGCAGCAGAGCCACCGGCACAGTGGCACCAGCCCAGTTCGCCCAGTTCGATCCCAGTGCCACCACACCTGGCCCCGGTGTCCCCAGGGCTGCCCCAGTGTCACCACCCCAGTGTCACCCGTTCAATCCCAGTGCCACCACCAGTGTCCTCAGCCCTGTCCCAGTGTCACCAGCCCAGTGGCACCAGGGCTACCCAGGTGTCACCAACCCAGTGTCCCCAGTTCCATCCCAGTGCCACCAGTCACGTCCCAGTGTCCCCAGTGTCCCCACTCCTGTCCCAGTATCACCACCCCAGTATCCCATTGCCAGCCCAGTGTCCCCAGTCCTATCCCAGTGTCACCACCCCGGTGTCCCCAGTTCCCTCCCAGTGCCACCATCCCAGTGCTCCCAGTGCCATCCCAGTGCTCCCAGTGCCATCCCAGTTCCACCTCCCCATTGTCACCATCCCAGTGTCACCAGGCCAGTGCTCCCAGTTCCCTCCCAGTGCCACCAGTCTCATCCCAGTGTCCCCATCCTGGGAAGGTCTGTACTGGTCTGTACTGGTCCATTCTGGTCCATACTGGTTTATACTGGTCTGTACTGGTCTGTACTGGCCAGGGCAGGGGGAAGTCTCTACTGGTCTTTAGTGCTTCCTACTGGTCCACACTGCTCTCTACTGGCCTATACTGGTTTATACTGGTCTATACTGGTTTATACTGGTCTATACTGGTCCATACTGGTCCATACTGGTTTATACTGGTTTTTTGCTCACACACATCACCATCAGCCCCACGGCCAGCCCAGAGCCCAGCTCACCCAAATTGGTCCGTACTGCTCTGTACTGGTTTATACTGGTCCATTCTGGTCTGTACTGGTTTATACTGGTTTATACTGGTTTATACTGGTTTATACTGGTTTATACTGGTTTATACTGGTCCATACTGGTTTATACTGGTTTTTTGCTCACACACATCACCATCAGCCCCACGGCCAGCCCAGAGCCCAGCTCACCCAAATTGGTCCGTACTGCTCTGTACTGGTTTATACTGGTCCATACTGGTTTATACTGGTTTATACTGGTCTATACTGGTTTATACTGGTTTATACTGGTCCATACTGGTTTATACTGGTTTTTTGCTCACACACAGCACCATCAGCCCCACGGCCAGCCCAGAGCCCAGCTCACCCAAATTGGTCCGTACTGCTCTGTACTGGTTTATACTGGTCCATACTGGTTTATACTGGTTTATACTGGTTTATACTGGTTTATACTGGTTTTTACTCACACACAGCACTGCACAGCACCATCAGCCCCACGGCCAGCCCTTGCAGAGCCTGCAGCCGGCTCTGGCACTGCCGTGCCCGCTCCTTCTCCCTCTCCAGCTTTTCCGCCTCCTCCTCAGCCAATTGCCCTCGGCGCAGCAGCTCCTGCTCGTCCTCGTCCCCCAGGGTCCCCCGGGCCACCGCCGGGGCCACCTCGGCCTTCCTGGCCACCTTCAGCTCCTCCAGGGCCACCCGGGCCTCCCTCAGAGCGGTCTCGGCCTCGTCCAGAGCCGCGGGGACGGCGCTCGGTGTCCCCAAGGCCTCGCCCAGGGCCATCAGGGCCACCAGGGCTCGGTGGCTCGCGGTGTCCGCCTGGGTGACCTCGGGGGGGACGGCGGGGCGGGACAGCTGGGGACAGGACAGGGGGGTTAGGGGGTGGGGGAGGGGGTTGGGGGGTCGCAGGTGGAGTTTGGGGGGTCCCAGGTGGGGTTTGGGGGGTCTCAGGTGGGGTTTGGGGGTTCCCAGGTGGGGTTTGGGGGGTCTCAGGTGGGATTTGGGGGGTCCCAGGTGGGGTTTGGGGGGTCTCAGGTGGAGTTTGGGGGGTCCCAGGTGGAGTTTAGGGGATCTCAGGTGGGGTTTGGGGGGTCCCAGGTGGGGTTTGGGGGGTCCCAGGTGGGGTTTGGGGGATCCCAAGTTGGATTTGAGTGGGGTTCTGGGGAGGGGGAGCTGGGGGGTCCCGGGGGGGGTTGAGAGTTCCCAGGTGGGTTTTGTGGGGTTCTGGGGAGGGTTTGGGGGTCTCAGGTGGGGTTTGGGGGGTCCCAAGTAGGGTTTGGGGGATTCTGAGGAGATTTTGGGGGGTCCCGGGTGGAGTTTGGGGGGTCCCAAGTGAAGTTTAGGAGGTTCTGGGGAGGAATTTGGGGGGTCCCACGTGAAGTTTGGGGGGGTTCTGGGGAGGGTTTGGAGGGTTCCAGGTGAGATTTGGGGGGATTTTGGGGAGTCCCAGGTGGAGTTTGGGGGGTCTCAGGTGGGATTTGGGGGGTCCCAGGTGGGGTTTGGGGGGTCCCGGGTGGGGTTTGGGGGGTCCCGGGTGGAGTTTGGGGGGTCTCAGGTGGGATTTGGGGGGTTCTGGGGAGGGTTTGGGGGTCCCAGGTGGGGTTTGGGGGATCTCAGGTGGAGTTTGGGGGGTCCCGGGTGGAGTTTGGGGGGTCCCAGGTGGGTTTTGGGGGGTTCTGGGGAGGGTTTGGGGGTCCCAGGTGGGGTTTGGGGGATCTCAGGTGGAGTTTGGGGTTCCCGGGTGGAGTTTGGGAGGTCCCGGGTGGAGTTTGGGGGGTCTCAGGTGGGATTTGGGGGATCTCAGGTGGGGTTTGGGGGTTCCCAGGTGGGGTTTGGGGGGTCTCAGGTGGGGTTTGGGGGTTCCCAGGTGGGGTTTGGGGGGTCCCGGGTGGAGTTTGGGGGGTTCTGGGGAGGGTTTGGGGGTCCCAGGTGGGGTTTGGGGGGTCCTGGGTGGAGTTTGGGGGGTCCCGGGTGGAGTTTGGGGGATTCTGAGGAGATTTTGGGGGGTCCCAGGTGGGGTTTAAGAGTTCCCAGGTGGGGTCTGGGGGGTTCTGGGTGTGGTTTGGGAGGTTTCAGGTGGGGTTTGGGGGGTCCCAGGTGGGAATTCCCAAAGATTTGGGATTTCCCAGCTGCGGCTCCAGGGGGGTTTTGGGGTTCCCAGGTACCCAGGTGAGGTTTGGGGGTTTCCCAGGTGAAAATTCCCAAGGATTTGGGGGTTCCCAGGTTCGGCTCCAGGGGGGTTTTGGGGTTCCCGGGTACCCAGGTGAGGTTTGGGGGTTTCCCAGGTGAAAATTCCCGAGGATTTGGGGGTTCCCAGGTGAGAATTCCCAAGGATTTGGGGGTTCCCAGGTGCGGCTCCAGGGGGGTTTCGGGGTTCCCAGGTACCCACGTGAGATTTTGGGGTTTCCCAGGTGAGAATTCCCGAGGATTTGGGGTGTTCCAGGTGAGGCTGCAGGGGACTTTGGGGTTCCCAGGTACCCAGGTGAGGTTTGGGGCTTTCCCAGGTGAAAATTCCCAAGGATTTGGGGGTTCCCAGGTGCGGCTCCAGGGGGGTTTTGGGGTTCCCAGGTACCCAGGTGAGATTTTGGGGGGTCCCAGGTGAGAATTCCCAATGATTTGGGGGTTCCCAGGTGCGGCTCCCGGGGGGTTTCGGTGTTCCCAGGTACCCAGGTGAGATTTTGGGGTTTCCCAGGTGAAAATACCCGAGGATTTGGGGCTTCCCGGGTGCGGCTCCAGGGGGGGTTCGGGGTTCCCAGGTACCCACGTGAGATTTTGGGGGTTCCCAGGTGAGAATTCCCGAGGATTTGGGGGTTCCCAGGTGCGGCTCCAGGGGGGGTTCGGGGTTCCCGGGTACCCAGGTGAGATTTTGGGGTTTCCCAGGTGAGAATTCCCAAGGATTTGGGGGTTCCCAGGTGCGGCTCCAGGGGGATTTTGGGGTTCCCAGGTACCCAGGTGAGATTTTGGGGGGTCCCAGGTGAAAATTCCCGAGGATTTGGGGCTTCCCGGGTGCGGCTGCAGGAGGGTTTTGGGGTTCCCAGGTACCCAGGTGAGATTTTGGGATTTCCCAGGAGAGAATTCCCAAGGATTTGGGGGTTTCCCAGGTGAGAATTCCCGAGGATTTGGGGCTTCCCAGGTGCGGCTCCAGGGGGGTTTCGGGGTTCCCAGGTACCCAGGTGAGATTTTGGGGTTTCCCAGGTGAAAATTCCCGAGGATTTGGGGGTTCCCAGGTGCGGCTCCAGGGGGGTTTTGGGGTTCCCAGGTACCCAGGTGAGATTTTGGGGTTTCCCGGGTCAGAATTCCCAAGGATTTGGGGGTTCCCGGGTGAGAATTCCCAAGGATTTGGGGTGTGCCAGGTGAGAATTCCCAAGGATTTGGGGGTTCCCGGGTGCGGCTCCAGGGGGGTTTTGGGGTTCCCAGGTACCCAGGTGAGATTTTGGGGGTTCCCAGGTGAGAATTCCCGAGGATTTGGGGCTTCCCAGGTGCGGCTCCAGGGGGGTTTTGGGGTTCCCAGGTACCCACGTGAGATTTTGGGGTTTCCCAGGTGAGAATTCCAAAGGATTTGGGGGTTCCCAGGTGCGGCTCCAGGGGGATTCTGGGGTTCCCCGGTACCCAGGTGAGATTTTGGGGGTTTCCCAGGTGAGAATTCCCAAGGATTTGGGGGTTCCCAGGTGCGGCTCCAGGGGGATTTTGGGGTTCCCAGGTACCCACGTGAGATTTTGGGGGGTCCCAGGTGAGAATTCCCAAAGATTTGGGGATTCCCGGGTGAGAATTCCCGAGGATTTGGGGGTTCCCGGGTGCGGCTCCAGGGGGGTTTCGGGGTTCCCGGGTACCCACGTGAGATTTTGGGGGGTCCCAGGTGAGAATTCCCAAGGATTTGGGGTGTGCCAGGTGAGAATTCCCAAGGATTTGGGGTGTGCCAGGTGAGAATTCCCGAGGATTTGGGGTTCCCAGGCGAGGCTCCCGGGGGGTTTTGGGGTTCCCAGGTACCCAGGTGAGATTTTGGGGTTTCCCGGGTCAGAATTCCCAAGGATTTGGGGGTTCCCGGGTGAGAATTCCCAAGGATTTGGGGTGTGCCAGGTGAGAATTCCCAAGGATTTGGGGGTTCCCGGGTGCGGCTCCAGGGGGGTTTTGGGGTTCCCAGGTACCCAGGTGAGATTTTGGGGGTTCCCAGGTGAGAATTCCCGAGGATTTGGGGTGTTCCAGGTGAGGCTGCAGGGGACTTTGGGGATTCCCAGGTGTCCCAGGTGAGGTTTTGGGGTGCCCGGGTGAGAATTCCCAAGGATTTGGGGGTTCCCAGGTGAGAATTCCCAAGGATTTGGGGGTTCCCAGGTGCGGCTCCAGGGGGTTTTTGGGGTTCCCAGGTGCCCAGGTGAGGTTTTGGGGTTTCCCGGGTGAGAATTCCCGAGGATTTGGGGTTTCCCAGGTGAGGCTGCAGGGGACTTTGGGGTTTCCCAGGTGTCCCAGGTGAGGTTTTGGGGGTTCCCGGGTGAGAATTCCGAAGGATTTGGGGGTTCCCAGGTGCGGCTCCAGGGGGGTTTTGGGGTTCCCGGGTACCCAGGTGAGATTTTGGGGGTTCCCAGGTGAGAATTCCCAAGGATTTGGGGGTTCCCAGGTGCGGCTCCAGGGGGGTTTTGGGGTTCCCAGGTACCCAGATGAGATTTTGGGGTTTCCCGGGTGAGAATTCCCAAGGATTTGGGGTGTTCCAGGTGAGAATTCCCGAGGATTTGGGGTTTCCCAGGTGAGGCTGCAGGGGACTTTGGGGTTTCCCAGGTGTCCCAGGTGAGGTTTTGGGGGTTTCCCAGGTGAGAATTCCCGAGGATTTGGGGGTTCCCAGGTGAGGCTCCAGGAGGGTTTTTGGGTTCCCAGGTACCCAGGTGAGTTTTGGGGGTTTCCCAGGTGAGAATTCCCAAGGATTTGGGGCTTCCCGGGTGCGGCTCCAGGGGGGTTTGGGGTTCCCAGGTACCCAGGTGAGATTTTGGGGTTTCCCAGGTGAGAATTCCCGAGGATTTGGGGGTTCCCAGGTGCGGCTCCAGGGGGGTTTGGGGTTCCCAGGTACCCAGGTGAGATTTTGGGGTTTCCCAGGTGAGAATTCCCGAGGATTTGGGGGTTCCCAGGTGAGAATTCCCGAGGATTTGGGGTTTCCCAGGTGAAAATTCCCGAGGATTTGGGGGTTCCCAGGTGCGGCTCCAGGAGGGTTTCGGGGTTCCCAGGTGTCCCAGGTGAGATTTCGGAGTTTCCCACCTTAATCTCCCCAGCAATTTGGGGTTCCCCACTCCCCCCTTTCCCCTCCCACGTCCCTGGGCGCTCCCAAACTTCCCCCAAACCCCCCAAAATCCCCCCCAGAAATCCCGGGGACCCCGCGGGGTTTTGGGGTTCCCACCTGGGGCTCCATCCCGGTCCCCATGCGGAGGCTCCGAGGGACGAGGCTCCAAGGAGGGAGGGCCCTGCCAGGACCTTGGGGACACTCTTGGGGTGCGGTTTTAACCCCTCGGCACCCGGATCCTCCCCCAAGGGGCAGAATCCGCCCTGCCAGGACCTCGGTGACTCTTTTGGGGTGGGGTTTAACCCCTCAGGGCCGGGTTTAACCCCTCAGGGCCGGGTTTAACTCCCCAGGGCTCTGATTTACCCTGCCAGGACCCCCCTGACGCCCTCAGGGCCGGGTTTAACCCCTCAGGGCCGGGTTTAACCTGCCAGGACCCCCCTGACCCCCTCAGGGCCGGGTTTAACCCCTCAGGGCCGGGTTTAACCTGCCAGGACCCCCCTGAACCCCTCAGGGCCGGGTTTAACCCCTCAGGACCGGGTTTAACCCCTCAGGGCTCTTATTCACCCTGCCAGGACCCCTCTGACGCCCTCAGGGCCGGGTTTAACCCCTCAGGATCTGGTTTAACCGGCCAGGACCCCCCTGACCCCCTCAGGGTCGGGTTTAACCCCTCAGGGTCTGGTTTAACCGGCCAGGACCCCCCTGACCCCCTCAGGGCCGGGTTTAACCTGCCAGGACCCCCCTGACCCCCTCAGGGCCGGGTTTAACCCCTCAGGGCCGGGTTTAACCGGCCAGGACCCCCCTGACCCCCTCAGGGCCGGGTTTAACCTGCCAGGACCCCCCTGACCCCCTCAGGGCCGGGTTTAACCCCTCAGGGCCGGGTTTAACCTGCCAGGACCCCCCTGAACCCCTCAGGGTCGGGTTTGTAACAATTGATAAAAGATCCGTGTTAATCACAAAAGCATTGCGGTTTGCATAAACCAGAATACTGAGCTCTGAAGTGAAGCATGGACACTCGATAAAGGAAATTATATGATTAAATAATTCTGTTTAAAATCACCTTGTTATGTTATATTATGTTGTATTATGTTACATTACGTTATGTTATGGTTTTTAAATAAGTTGTATCGGCTCCCAGCTTGCAAAATCGGACTTCCCAAAAGCCCTTCCTGCCTTTGTCTAATCAATACTGCTTATCCCAAAAACCAGACTCCCAGAACTTCTCTGGTGGTTATCTACAAGGACCCGATGGCTATCTGTGACTGACTGTCACCCAAAGGCTTTGTGAATTTGTGTAAGGATGTTTATTCGACCACCACTGCTTACCTAGCAAAATTATGACAGCAAAAAAACCCCCAAAATTATTGATTACAATGAGCACCCGCAGTATAAGAAGAAACTGCAAACCGAGGTTGGGTGGAGCGTGGGGTGGGCGGTGACCCCTCGCGTTCCCCAGCGCTGTTTGCTCTTTCTATATCAAATAAAGCAATCGAAATTTCCCTGAATATCGAGACTTTTGTCTCTCATTTATAACAGGTTTAACCCCTCAGGGCTGGGTTTAACCCCTCAGGGCCGGGTTTAACCCCTCAGGGTCTGGTTTAACCTGCCAGGACCCCCCTGACCCCCTCAGGGTCGGGTTTAACCCCTCAGGGTCGGGTTTAACAGGCCAGGACCCCCCTGAACCCCTCAGGGCCGTGTTTAACCCCTCAGGAGTGGGTTTAACCCCTCAGAGTCTGGTTTTAACCCCTCAGGGCCGGGTTTAACCTGCCAGGACCCCCCTGAACCCCTCAGGGTCGGGTTTAACCCCTCAGGGCCGGGTTTAACCCCTCAGGGCCGGGTTTAACCTGCCAGGACCCCCCCTGACGCCCTCAGGGCCTGGTTTAACCCCTCAGGGCCGCGTTTAACCTGCCAGGACCCCCCTGAACCCCTCAGGGCCGGGTTTAACCCCTCAGGGCCGGGTTTAACCCCTCAGGGTCGGGTTTAACCCCTCAGGGCCGGGTTTAACCCCTCAGGGCCGGGTTTAACCTGCCAGGACCCCCCTGACCCCCTCAGGGCCGTGTTTAACCCCTCAGGACCGGGTTTAACCCCTCAGGGTCTGGTTTAACCCCTCAGGGCCGGGTTTAACCTGCCAGGACCCCCCTGACGCCCTCAGGGCTGGTTTTAACCCCTCAGGGCCGGGTTTAACAGGCCAGGACCCCCCTGACCCCCTCAGGGCCGGGTTTAACCCCTGAGGACTGGGTTTAACCCCCCAGAGTCTGGTTTTAACCCCTCAGGGCCTGGTTTACCCTGCCAGGACCCCCCTGACCCCCTCAGGGCCGGGTTTAACCTGCCAGGACCCCCCTGACCCCCTCAGGGCCGTGTTTAACCCCTCAGGACCGGGTTTAACCCCTCAGGGTGGGGTTTAACCCCTCAAGGCCGGGTTTAACTCCTCAGGGCCGGGTTTAACCTGCCAGGACCCCCCTGACCCCCTCAGGGCCGGGTTTAACCCCTCAGGGCCGGGTTTAACCCCTCAGGGTCTGGTTTTAACCCCTCAGGGCCTGGTTTACCCTGCCAGGACCCCCCTGACCCCCTCAGGGCCGGGTTTAACCTGCCAGGACCCCCCTGACCCCCTCAGGGCCGGGTTTAACCCCTCAGGGCCGGGTTTAACCCCTCAGGGCCTGGTTTAACCCCTCAGGGCCGGGTTTAACCTGCCAGGACCCCCCTGACCCCCTCAGGGCCGGGTTTAACCCCTCAGGGCCGGGTTTAACCCCTCAGGGCCGGGTTTAACCTGCCAGGACCCCCCTGACCCCCTCAGGGCCGGGTTTAACCCCTCAAGGCCGGGTTTAACCTGCCAGGACCCCCCTGACCCCCTCAGGGCCGGGTTTAACTCCCCGGGGCTCTGATTTACGCTGCCAGGACCCTGATTTGGAATCGATTTTTGGGATTGTTTTTGGGGATCCAGCAGGATTTGGGATCTGGGATTATTTGGGATTATTTGGGATTATTTGGGAATCTATGACTGGAGATCATTTAGGATTGGGTTTGGGGGATCCAGCAGGATTTGGGATTTTTGGGAACCCAGGATTGGAGACCATTTAGGATTGGGTTAGGGGGATCCAGCAGGATTTGGGATCTGGGAATATTTAGGATTGGTTTTGGGGATCCAGCAGGATTTGGGATTTTTGGGGATCCAGGATTTGAGACCATTTAGGATTGGTTTTGGGGGATATAGCAGGATTTGGGATCTGGGACTCTTTGGGATTTAGGATTTTGAGATCATTTAGGGTTGGGTTAGGTGGATCCAGCAGGATTTGGGATCTGGGATTTGGGATTTTTGGGAATCCAGAATTGGAGACCATTTAGGATTGGTTTTGGGGATCCAGCAGGATTTGGGATCTGGGATTTGGGATTATTTGGGAATGTTTGACTGGAGATCATTTAGGATTCAGTTTGGGTGCTCCTGCAGGATTTGGGATCTGGGAGTTTTTGGCATCCAGGATTTGGGATTTGAGACCATTTAGGATTGGTTTTGGGGATCCAGCAGGATTTGGGATTTTTGGGAATCCAGGACTGGAGATAATTTAGGATTGGGTTAGGGGATCCAGCAGGATTTGGGATCTGGGACTCTTTAGGATCCAGGATTTGGGATTTTGAGATCATTTAGGATTGGGTTTGGGGATCCAGCAGGATTTGGGATCTGGGAATATTAAGGATTGGGTTAGGGGGATCCAGCAGGATTTGGGATTTTTGGGACTTTTTGGGATCCGGGATTTGGGATTCGGGACAATTTAGGACTGGTTTTGGGGGATCCAGCAGGATTTGGGACTTGAGACCATTTAGGACTGGTTTTGGGGGATCCAGCAGGATTTGGGATCTGGGATTTTTTTGCAATCCAGCATTTGGGATCATTTGGGACCCCTGGTGTCCCCAACCCCCCCACGATGTCCCCAGAGGGTCCCATTTTCGCCCCCACTGATGGCCCCGCCCCTTCCCACGCCCCCATTGATAGCCCCGCCCCTTCATTCCCACTCAGGCCCCGCCCAGTTTCGTTTCCCTCCAGGCCCCGCCCCCTTTCCCCACGCCCCCGTTCATTCCTCGTTTAAGCCCCGCCCCTTTCCCACGCCCCCGTTCATTCCTCGTTTAAGCCCCGCCCCTTTCCCACACCCCCGTTCATTCCCCGTTTAAGCCCCGCCCCTTTCCCACGCCCCCGTTCATTCCTCGTTTAAGCCCCGCCCCTTTCCCACACCCCCGTTCATTCCCCGTTTAAGCCCCGCCCCTTTCCCACACCCCCGTTCATTCCCCGTTTAAGCCCCGCCCCGTTCCCACGCCCCCATGCATTGCTCGCTCTGGCCACGCCCCCTTTTCCCACGCCCCCGCTCATTCCCCATTTAAGCCCCGCCCCCTTTTCTCACACCCCCCCATTAATTTCCCGCCCCTTCCAGGCCACGCCCCCTCCTCTCCCCATTGGTCGTCCCCCCACCCCGACTCGGCCCCGCCCTCCTTCCCCAATCCCCTCTCCCCATTGGCCAACCCCCGGCTCGGCCCCGCCCTCCTTCCCCAATCCCCGCTCCCCATTGGCCACCCCCCGGCTCGGCCCCGCCCCTCTCTGGGCGTGGCTACAAGACCGATCGTTTATTGAAAGGCTCCGCGCAGCGGCGGCCCCGGGGGGTGGAGCCAGCCCGGCCCCACCGGGGGGGCTCGGGGGGTCCGGGGGGGGCCCGGAGGGGCCGGGGGGGCTCGGGGGGGCCCCGGGGGGTGGAGCCAGCCCGGCCCCGGCGGGGCCCAACGCGGGGGGGAGGGGCTGGGGCTGGGGGGGCGGGGTTCGATCAATGGGGGGAGGGGCCCGGGGGGAGCTGAGAGAGAGGGGGAGGGGTGTGGTGAGTGTGGGGGAGGGGCGGTGAGTGTGTGGGGGGGTCTCATGGATTTTGGGGATTTTGGTGAGTGTGGGGCTGGATCCCACCTGAACCCAACGATTTAGGAACATTTAGGAACATCCAAAGGGCTCCACAAACTCCGCTCAGCTCCTCATCCCCCTGGGCTGGATCCCATCCCATCCCATCCCATGGAACCCATCCCATCCCATCCCATCCCATCCCACCCCATCCCACCCCATCCCACCCCATCTCACCCCATCCCACCCCATCCCATCCCATCCCACCCCATCCCATCCCATCCCATCCCACCCCATCCCATGGATCCCATCCCATCCCATCCCATCCCATCCCATCCCATCCCATCCCATCCCACCCCATCCCATGGATCCCATCCCATCCCATCCCACCCCATCCCATCCCACCCCATCCCATCCCATCCCATCCCATCCCACCCCATCCCATCCCATCCCATCCCATCCCATCCCATCCCATCCCATCCCATCCCACCCCATCCCATGGGATTTAGGAACATCCAGGGCTCTCCGCTGCTCCCTGGCTCCCCCTCCTGGGTCCCAGGTCCCCGTTCTGTCCCTGTCCCCAGGTGCCACCCCCGGAGGTCACAGGTGACCTGGGCTGTCCCCGAAGTGTCCCCAGTGACGTCACCCCAGGAATTCCCATCGGGATTTGAGGGAGGTTTCAACGACAATTCCCTGAAAATTCCCCACATTTGGCTCAAATCCGCCATGGGGGACGGGGGGAGGGGACAAGTGACACCAGCGATGTCCCCGGTGATTTCACAGCGGTGACATCACTGTCCCCACAGCAGCCTCGGCATGTCCGAGGTGGCCACTGGGGCCACGAGGGCCACGAGAGCCACCAAGGCCACCAGAGCCTTGGGGACACTCTGAGGATGCGACACTCCCGGAGTGGGGGACACACCCGTGCGACACTCGGGGGACACGCGGGGATGTGGCGGTGCCGGAAGGGGGCGGGGCCGGGTAACGTCACCGCCCCACCCGCCCGCGGGGGCACCGCGGGGTCCCCAAGGTCCCCCCCTCCCCCCGATGTCCCCAATGTCCCCCCCCGGATGTCCCCTGAGTGTCCCCACATGGCCCCGGCACACTGGGGTTTGTAATTGACATTAATTAGTTACTGGTGTTTATAATTAACATTAATTAGTTAATTACAGGACACACCTTGTGCTTCCCCAGGCAGGGCTCGGCCTCGGCTTGCCAGGGCTTGTGGCCACCAAAGCAGTGCTGGGAACTGGGATGGACTGGGATGGGCTGGGATGGACTGGGATGGACTGGGATGGGAACTGGGAACTTGGGACTGGGATGGACTGGGATGGACTGGGATGGGAACTGGGAACTTGGGGCTGGGAGGGACTGGGATGGACTGGGATGGACTGGGAGGGACTGGGAGGGACTGGGAACTTGGAACTGGGATTGAGTGGGGACTGGGCTGGAGTGGGAACTGGGAAATGCCGTGGACCTGAACTGGGCTGGACTGGAAATGGGAACTGGGGATGGGATGAACTGGGGACTGTGAATGGAATAAACTGGGAATGGGATGGAGTGGGAACTTGGAACCAGGATGGACTGGGTTAGACTGGGAGCTGGGAACTGGGATGGACTGGGACAAACTGGGATGGACTGGGATGGACTGGGATGGACACAAATTCCTAAATTCCAGCTCCAACACAAATTCCTGTTTGCACTGAATTCCTGAGCCAGCCGAGGGATTTCCAAGGAACTGGGATGGACTGGGAGGGACTGGGAGGGACTGGGAACTGGGCTGGAGTGGGAGCTGGGATGAACTGGGGAGGACTGGGAGCTGGGGATGGGATAAACTGGGAATGGGATGGAGTGGGAACTTGGAACCAGGATGGACTGGGTTAGACTGGGAGCTGGGAACTGGGCTGGACTGGGATGGACTGGGATGGACTGGGATGGACTGGGTCACACACGTGTCCCACAGCAGCAGGGCCACCAGCCCAGTGTCACCTGAGCGGTGGCACCGGGGACACCCAAGTGCCACCAGCCCAGTGGCACCATCCCAGTGCTCCCAGTTCAATCCCAGTGCTCCCAGTTCAATCCCAGTGCCACCAACCCAGTGCCATCCCAGTGTCCCCATCCCAGTGCTCCCAGTTCCATCGTCCCAGTGCCAGCCCAGTGTCACCAGTGCCAACTCAGTGTCCCCATCATGGGACAGGGGAAGGTCTCTACTGGTTCATACCGGTCTGTACTGGCCCATACTGGTTTATACTGGTCGATACTGGTTTATACTGGTTTATACTGGTTTATACTCACACACAGCACCATCAGCCCCACGGGCAGCCATGCCCAGCCCAGAGCCCAGCTCACCCAAACTGGTCTGTACTGGTTCCTAGTACTCTATACTGGTCCATACTGGTCTATACTGATTTATACCGGTTTATACTGGTTTATACTGGCTTATACTGGTTTTTACTCACACACAACACCGCTCAGCATCTTTTGGGTTGGAGTTTAACCCCTCAGGGCCGGGTTTAACTCCCCAGGGCTCTGATTTACGCTGCCAGGGCCCTGATTTGGAATCGATTTTTGGGATTGTTTTTGGGGGTCCAGCAGGATTTGGGATCTGGGACTCTTTGGGATTTTGGGGGGATCCAGGATTGGACATCATTTGGGGTTGATTTTGGGGGATTCAGGAGGATTTGGGATCTGGGATTTTTTGGCATCCAGGATTTGGGGTTTGAGATCATTTAGGACTGGATTTGAGGGATCCAGCAGGATTTGGGTTTTGAGACCATGTAGGATCTG
>JAQOXP010000039.1:150367-255067 GCA_037013685.1 Acridotheres tristis
CCCAAAATCCATGAGACCCCCCCACACTCACCGCCCCTCCCCCACACTCACCACACCCCTCCCCCTCTCTCTCAGCTCCCCCCGGGCCCCTCCCCCCATTGATCGAACCCCGCCCCCCCAGCCCCAGCCCCTCCCCCCCGCGTTGGGCCCCGCCGGGGCCGGGCTGGCTCCACCCCCCGGGGCCCCCCCGAGCCCCCCCGGCCCCTCCGGGCCCCCCCCGGACCCCCCGAGCCCCCCCGGTGGGGCCGGGCTGGCTCCACCCCCCGGGGCCGCCGCTGCGCGGAGCCTTTCAATAAACGATCGGTCTTGTAGCCACGCCCAGAGAGGGGCGGGGCCGAGCCGGGGGGTGGCCAATGGGGAGCGGGGATTGGGGAAGGGGGCGGGGCCGAGCCGGGGGGTGGCCAATGGGGAGAGGGGATTGGGGAAGGAGGGCGGGGCCGAGTCGGGGTGGGGGGACGGCCAATGGGGAGAGGAGGGGGCGTGGCCTGGAAGGGGCGGGAAATTAATGGGGGTGTGAGAAAAGGGGGCGGGGCTTAAATGGGGAATGAGCGGAGGCGTGGGAAAAGGGGCGGGGCCTGAGCGAGCAATGCATGGGGGTGTGGGAACGGGGCGGGGCTTAAACGGGGAATGAACGGGGCGTGGGAAAGGGGCGGGGCTTAAACGGGGAATGAACGGGGGTGTGGGAAAGGGGCGGGGCTTAAACGAGGAATGAACGGGGGCGTGGGGAAAGGGGGCGGGGCCTGGAGGGAAACGAAACTGGGCGGGGCCTGTGTGGGAATGAAGGGGCGGGGCTATCAATGGGGGCGTGGGAAGGGGCGGGGCCATCAGTGGGAGCGAAATTGGGACCCTCTGGGGACATCGTGGGGGGTTTGGGGACACCAGGGGTCCCAAATGATCCCAAATCCTGGATGCCAAAAAATCCCAGATCCCAAATCCAGCTGGATCCTCCAAAACCAATCCTAAATGGTCTCAAGTCCCAAATCCTGCTGGATCCCCAAAACCAATCCTAAATGGTCTCAAGTCCCAAATCCTGCTGGATCCCAAAGAGTCCCAAATCCCAAATGATTCCAGATCCCCCTAACCCAATCCTAAATGATCTCAAATCCCAAATCCTGAATGCCAAAAAATCCCAGATCCCAAATCCTGCAGGAGCACCCAAACTGAATCCTAGATGTTGTCCAGTCATACATTCCCAGATAATCCCAAATCCCAGATCCCAAATCCTGCTGGATATGCAAAACCAATCCTAAATTGTCCCAAATCCCGAATCCTGGATCCCAAAGAGTCCCAGATCCCAAATCCTGCTGGATCCCCAAAACCAATCCTAAATGATCTCCAGTCCTGGATTTCCAAAAGTCTCAAATCCAAGATCCCAAATCCTTCTGGATCCCCTAACCCAATCCTAAATATTTCCAGATCCTAAATCCTGCTGGATCCCCCTAACCCAATCCTAAACGATCTCCAATCCTGGATTCCCAACTAATCCCAAATCCCAGATCCCAAATCCCAAATCCTTCTGGATGCCCCTAACCCAATCCTAAATGCTCTCAAAATCCCAAATCCTGCATCCCAAAGAGTCCCAGATCCCAAATCCTGAGGGAACACCCTAAACCAGCCCTAAATGATCTCCAGTCACAGATTCCCAAATAACCCCAAATCCTGCTGGATCCCCCAAAAACAATCCCAAAAATCGCTTCCAAATCAGGGCCCTGGCAGCGTAAATCAGAGCCCCGGGGAGTTAAACCCGGCCCTGAGGGGGTCAGGGGGGTCCTGGCAGGTTAAACCCGGCCTTGAGGGGTTAAACCCGACCCTGAGAGGTTAAACCCGGCCCTGAGGGGGTCAGGGGGGTCCTGGCAGGTTAAACCCGGCCTTGAGGGGTTAAACCCGGCCCTGAGGGGTTAAACCCGGCCCTGAGGGCGTCAGGGGGGTCCTGGCAGGGTAAACCCGACCCTGAGGGGATAAACCCGGCCTTGAGGGGTTAAACCCGGCCCTGAGGGGTTAAACCAGACCCTGAGGGGTTAAACCCGGTCCTGAGGGCGTCAGAGGGGTCCTGGCAGGGTAAATAAGAGCCCTGAGGGGTTAAACCCGGCCCTGAGGGGTTAAACCAGACCCTGAGGGGTTAAACCCGGCCCTGAGGGCGTCAGGGGGGTCCTGACAGGGTAAATCAGAGCCCTGGGGAGTTAAACCCGGCCCTGAGGGGTTAAACCCGGCCCTGAGGGGTTCAGGGGGGTCCTGGCAGGTTAAACCCGGCCCTGAGGGCGTCAGGGGGGTCCTGGCAGGGTAAATCAGAGCCCTGGGGAGTTAAACCCGGCCTTGAGGGGTTAAACCCGGCCCTGAGGGGTTAAACCCCACCCCAAAAGAGTCACCGAGGTCCTGGCAGGGCGGATTCTGCCCCTTGGGGGAGGATCCGGGTGCCGAGGGGTTAAAACCGCACCCCAAGAGTGTCCCCAAGGTCCTGGCAGGGCCCTCCCTCCTTGGAGCCTCGTCCCTCGGAGCCTCCGCATGGGGACCGGGATGGAGCCCCAGGTGGGAACCCCAAAACCCCGCGGGGTCCCCGGGATTTCTGGGGGGGATTTTGGGGGGTTTGGGGGAAGTTTGGGAGCGCCCAGGGACGTGGGAGGGGAAAGGGGGGAGTGGGGAACCCCAAATTGCTGGGGAGATTAAGGTGGGAAACTCCGAAATCTCACCTGGGTAACCTGGGAACCCCAAAACCCTCCTGGAGCCGCACCTGGGAACCCCCAAATCCTCGGGAATTCTCACCTGGGAACCCCCAAATCCTCGGGAATTCTCACCTGGGAACCCCCAAATCCTTGGGAATTCTCACCTGAGACCCCCCAAAATCTCACCTGGGACACCTGGGAACCCTTAAATCCTTGGGAATTCTCACCTGGGAAACCCCAAATCCTTGGGAATTCTCACCAGGGAACCCCAAAACCTCACCTGGGACACCCGGAAAACCCCAAATCCTTGGGAATTCACACCTGAGACCCCCCAAAACCTCACCTGGAACACCTGGGAATCCCCAAAGTCCCCCGGCAGCCTCACCTGGGAAACCCAAATCCTCGGGAATTCTCACCTGGGAACCCACAAAATCTCACCTGGGACACCCCAAAATCCCACCTGGGTACCTGGGAACCCCAAAACCCTCCTGGAGCCGCACCTGGGAAACCCCAAATCCTTGGGAATTCTCACCTGGAACAACCGAAATCCTTGGGAATTCTCACCTGGGGAACCCCAAAATCTCACCTGGGTACCTGGGAACCCCAAAACCCTCCTGGAGCCGCACCCGGGAACCCCCAAATCCTCGGGAATTCTCACCTGGGAACCCCCAAAATCCTTGGGAATTCTCCCCCGGGAAACCCCAAAATCTCACCTGGGTACCTGGGAACCCCAAACCCCCCCTGGAGCCGCACCTGGGAACCCCCAAATCCTTGTGAATTCTCACCTGGGAAACCCCAAATCCTTGGGAATTGTCACCAGGAAACCCCAAAACCTCACCTGGGACACCTGGGAATCCCCAAAGTCCCCGGGGAGCCTCACCTGGGAACCCCAAATCCTCGGGAATTCTCACCTGTGAACCCCAAATCCTTCGGAATTCTCACCAGGGAACCCACAAAATCTCACCTGGGACACCCCAAAATCCCACCTGGGTACCCGGGAACCCAAATCCTTGGGAATTCTCACCCGGAAAATTCCAAAATCTCAGCTGGGTATCCGGGAACCCCGGAAGCCAAAATCCTTGGGAATTCTTACCTGGGAACCCCCAAAACCTCACCTGGGACACCTGGGAAACCCCAAATCTTTGGGAATTCTCACCTGGAACACCCCAAATCCTTGGGAATTCTCACCCGGGAAACCCCAAAACCTCACCTGGGACACCTGGGAACACCGGAACACCCCAGGGAACCTCACCCGGGAAACTCCAAATCCTTGGGAAATCTCACCTGAGACCCCCCAAAATCTCACCTGGGTACCTGGGAACCCCAAAACCCCCCTGGAGCCGCACCTGGGAAACTCCAAATCATTGGGAATTCTCACCTGGGAAACCCCAAAACCTCACCTGGGTACCTGGGAACCCCAAAACCCCCCTGGAGCCGCAGCTGGGAAATCCCAAATCTTTAGGAATTCTCACCTGGGAGTCCCTTGGGAGCCTCACCTGGACACCTGAGACCCCCCCAAATCCTCACCTGGGTAGCTGGGACACCCCAAATCTTTGGGAATTGTCACCTGGGACCCCCCAAACCCCACCGGGCATCCCCCAAACCCCACCTGAGACCCCCAAACCCGCCCCAGAACCCCACAAATCCCACTTGGGACCTCCCAAACCCCACCTGAGACCCCCCAAACCCCACCTGAGACCCCCCAAACCCCACCTGGCATCCCCCAGACCCCACCTGGGACCCCCCAAAATCTCCTCAGAATCCTCGAAAACCCACCTGGGACCCCCCAACCCTCCCCAGAACCTCCTAAACTCCACCTGGGACTCCTCAAAATCCCCCCAAATCTCACCTGGAACCCTCCAAACCCTCCCCAGAACCCCCCAAACCCCACCTGGGACCCCCCAAATTCCTCCCCAGAACCTCCTAAACTTCACCTGGGACCCCCCAAACTCCACCCGGGACCCCCCAAAATCTCCTCAGAATCCCCCAAACCCTACTTGGGACCCCCCAAACCCTCCCCAGAACCCCACAAAACCCACCTGGGAACTCTCAACCCCCCCCCGGGACCCCCCAGTCCCTCCCCAGAACCCCACAAATCCAACTTGGGATCCCCCAAACCCCACTCGGGACCCCCCAAACCGCACCTGAGACCCCCCAAACTCCATCCAGGACCCCCCAAACCCCACCCGGGACCCCCCAAACCCCACCTGAGACCCCCCAAACCCCACCTGAGACCCCCCAAACTCCACCCGGGACCCCCCAAACCCCACCCAGGACCCCCCAAACCCCACCTGAGACCCCCCCAAACCCCACCTGGGACTCCCCAAACCCCACCTGAGACCCCCCAAACTTCACCTGAGACCCCCCAAACCCCACCTGAGACCCCCCAAACTTCACCTGAGACCCCTCAAACCCCACCCGGGACCCCCCAAATCCCACCTGGGACCCCCCAAACTCCACCTGGGACTCCCCAAACTCCACCCGGGACCCCCCAAACTCCACCCAGGACCCCCCAGACCCCACCTGAGACCCCCCAACCCCCTCCCCCACCCCCTAACCCCCCTTTCCTGTCCCCAGCTGTCCCCCCCCGCCGTCCCCCCCGAGGTCACCCAGGCGGACACCGCGAGCCACCGAGCCCTGGTGGCCCTGATGGCCCTGGGCGAGGCCTTGGCGACACCGAGCGCCGTCCCCGCCGCTCTGGACGAGGCCGAGACCGCTCTGAGGGAGGCCCGGGTGGCCCTGGAGGAGCTGAAGGTGGCCAGGAAGGCCGAGGTGGCCCCGGCGGTGGCCCGGGGGACCCTGGGGGACGAGGACGAGCAGGAGCTGCGGCTGTTTGGGGACATGGCGACGGGTCTGGAGCGGGAGGAGGAACGGGCACGGCAGAACCAGAGCTGGCTACGGGCTGGGCACAGACTGGCCGTGGGGCTGATGGTGCTGTGGGGTGCTGTGTGTGAGTAAAAACCAGTATGGACCAGTATAAACCAGTATAAACCAGTATAAACCAGTATAGACCAGTATAAACCAGTGTAGACCAGTACAGACCAGTACAGACCAGTACAGACCAGTTTGGGTGAGCTGAGCTCCAGGCTGGGCATGGGCTGGCCATGGGGCTGATGGTGCTGTGTGTGAGTAAAACCCTGTATAAACCAGTATAGACCAGTATAAACCAGTATAAACCAGTATAAACCAGTATAAACCAGTATAAACCAGTAGAGAGCAGTGTGGACCAGTAGGAAGCACTAAAGACTAGTAGAGACTTCCCCCTGCCCTGGCAAGTACAGACCAGTACAGACCAGTATAAACCAGTAAGGACCAGTACGGACCAGCATAGACCAGTACAGACCAGTACAGACCAGTATAAACCAGTAAGGACCAGTATGGTCCAGTACAGACCAGTATAAACAGTATGGACCAGTATGGACCAGTACAGACCAGTACAGACCAGTACAGACCAGTATGGACCAGTATAGACCAGTACAGACCAGTATGGACCAATACAGACCAGTACAGACCTTCCCTTGCCCCAGAATGGGGACACTGGGATGACACTGGTGGCACTGGGAGGGAACTGGGAGCACTGGGAGGGAACTGGTGACACTGGGACAGGACTGGGGACACTGGGCTGGAACCGGGTTGGTGACACTGGGCTGGTGGCACTCGGGTGGTGACAGTGGGACAGGACTGGTGGCACTGGATTGATGGCACTGGGATGGAACTGGGAGCACTGGGACGGAACTGGAGACACTGGGAAGGGACTGGGGACACGGCTGGTGACACTGGGACATGACTGGGGACACTGGGACAGGACTGGTGGCACTGGATTGATGACACTGGGATGGAACTGAGAACACTGGGGCAGCTCTGGTGGCACTGGGACAGAACTGGGGACACGGATGGTGACACTGGGACAGAACTGGTGACACTGGGACAGAACTGGGGACACTGGGACAGAACTGGTGGCACTGGGATCGAACTGGGGACACTGGGATCGAACTGGGAGCACTGGGATTGAACTGGGGACACGGCTGGTGACACTGGGACAGAACTGGGGACATTGAGACTGAACTGGTGGCACTGGGATTGAACTGGGGACACTGGGATGGCACTGGGGTGGTGCCACTGGGTTGGTGGCACTGGGACAGAACTGGGGACACGGCTGGTGACACTGGGACAGGACTGGTGGCACTGGGATTGAACTGGTGACACTGGTGCAGGACTGGGGACACTGGGATGGCACTGGGTTGGTGCCACTGGGCTGGTGACACTGGGACAGGGCTGAGGACACTGGGATGGCCCTGGGTTGAGGACACCGGGCTGGTGGCACTGGGATTGAACAGGTGACACTGGGACAGGACTGGTGGCACTGGGGCAGCTCTGGTGGCACTGGGATCGAACTGGGGACACTGGGATTGAACTGGGAGCACTGAGATTGAACTGGGGACATGGCTGGGGACACTGGGACAGGACTGGTGGCACTGAGATTGAACTGGTGACACTGGGACAGGACTGGGGACACTGGGATTGAACTGGTGACACTGGGATTGAACTGGGAGCACTGGGATTGAACTGGGAGCACTGGGCCGGTGCCACTGTGCTGGTTGCCCTGCTGCCGTGTCCCCGGTGCCACCTGTGCGGTGTCCCCATGTCCCCGCAGTGTCCCTGGACTCGGTGCGCGCTGCGCTGGGGGTGGCCGAGGACAGTCACCTGCTGCTGGCCCTGGGCACGGTGGCCGTGTCCTGCCAGGTGACCCTGCAGGCCTCGGTGACATCGCAGTGACACCTGGCCACCACCGCCCGTGAGCACCGGGCCATGGCCCAGCGCCTGCGTGACCGTGCCCAGCGGGTGGCAACCGCCAGGGCCAGCGCTGAGGCTGCAGCGGCCACCAGCAAGGTCACTGCGGATGTCCAGGGGTGGCTGGAGACGGTGACATGGCACCTGGGGTACTTGGTGGACGCTGTCAAGGACGACAGGGCGGAGGGGACACGGGGACAGGGGTCCCCCAAGGCCCCCCGCGTGTTCAGGAGAATCGTGGAGGCCTTGGGGACATCGGCGGAGGGGACGCGCAGGCGGGAGGTGGCCCAGCGCGAGGTGGTGGGGCAGGGGTAGGGACAGGGTGGGGACATGGGGGTGGCACTGTCACCCCGAGGGACACTGGGGACCTTGGTGTCCTTGCCTTGGGGACATCAGGGCCACCCTGAGGTCGCCTGTCCTGTTTTGGGTCACTACGATGTCCCCATCAGGACCTCAGCGTGTCCCCGGTGTCTCCCCCGATGTCCCCAACAGGACCCCAGTGTGTCCCCAATGTCCCCACGTGACCCCAGTGTGTCCCCAATGTCCCCAACAGGACCCCAGTGTGTCCCCCAATGTCCCCACGTGACCCCAGTGTGTCCCCAATGTCCCCAACAGGACTCCAGTGTGTCTCCCCAATGTCCCCACGTGACCCCAATGTGTCCCCAATGTCCCCAACAGGACCCCAGTGTGTCCCCCCAATGTCCCCACGTGGCCCCAGTGTGTCCCCAATGTCCCCACGTGACCCCAGTGTGTCCCCAACGTCCCCAACAGGACCCCAGTGTGTCCCCAATGTCCCCAACAGGACCCCAGTGTGTCCCCAACGTCCCCAACAGGACCCCAGTGTGTCCCCAATGTCCCCAACAGGACCCCAGTGTGTCCCCCCCAATGTCCCCAACAGGACCCCAGTGTGTCCCCAATGTCCCCAACAGGACCCCAATGTGTCCCCAATGTCCCCATCAGGACCTCAGTGTTTCCCCCCAATGTCCCCACGTGACCCCAGTGTGTCCCCAATGTCCCCAACAGGACCCCAGTGTGTCCCCCCAATGTCCCCAACAGGACCCCAGTGTGTCCCCCCAATATCCCCACGTGACCCCAGTGTGTCCCCAATGTCCCCAACAGGACCCCAGTGTGTCCCCCCAATGTCCCCAACAGGACCCCAGTGTGTCCCCAATGTCCCCACGTGACCCCAGTGTGTCCCCAATGTCCCCAACAGAACCCCAGTGTGTCCCCAATGTCCCCACGTGACCCCAGTGTGTCCCCCCAATGTCCCCAACAGGACCCCAGTGTGTCCCCAATGTCCCCACGTGACCCCAGTGTGTCCCCCCCAATGTCCCCAACAGGACCCCAGTGTGTCCCCAATGTCCCCAACAGGACCCCAGTGTGTCCCCAATGTCCCCACGTGACCCCAGTGTGTCCCCAATGTCCCCAACAGGACCCCAGTGTGTCCCCCAATGTCCCCACGTGACCCCAGTGTGTCCCCAATGTCCCCACGTGACCCCAGTGTGTCCCCAATGTCCCCAACAGGAGCCCAATGTGTCCCCAATGTCCCCACGTGACCCCAGTGTGTCCCCAATGTCCCCAACAGGACCCCAGTGTGTCCCCAATGTCCCCAACAGGAGCCCAGTGTGTCCCCCCAATGTCCCCAAGTGACCCCAGTGTGTCCCCAATGTCCCCAACAGGAGCCCAATGTGTCCCCAATGTCCCCACGTGACCCCAGTGTGTCCCCAATGTCCCCAACAGGACCCCAGTGTGTCCCCCCAATATCCCCACGTGACCCCAGTGTGTCCCCAATGTCCCCACGTGGCCCCAGTGTGTCCCCCCAATGTCCCCACGTGACCCCAGTGTGTCCCCAATGTCCCCAACAGGAGCCCAGTGTGTCCCCCCAATGTCCCCACGTGACCCCAGTGTGTCCCCAATGTCCCCAACAGGACCCCAGTGTGTCCCCAATGTCCCCAACAGGAGCCCAGTGTGTCCCCAATATCCCCACGTGACCCCAGTGTGTCCCCAATGTCCCCAACAGGAGCCCAGTGTGTCCTCAGTGTGACAATCGATAAAAGATCCGTGTTAATCACAGGAGCGTTGGGGTTTGTATAAAGCTGAATCCCGAGCTCTGAAGTGAAGGGTGGACACGAGATAAAGGAAATTACCTGATAAAATCATTCCGTTTGAAATCACCTTGTTATTTTATATTATTTTATATTATTTTATATTATTTTATATTATTTTATATTATTTTATATTATTTTATATTATTTTATATTATTTTATATTATGTTTTGTTTTCCCAATAAGTTGTATCGGCTCCCAGCTTGCGAACTCAGCCTTCCCAAAAATCCCTTCCCGCCTTTGTCTGATCAACGCTGCTGTGACAATTGATAAAAGATCCGTGTTAATCACAAAAGCATTGGGGTTTGGATAAACCAGAATACTGAGCTCTGAAGTGAAGCATGGACACTGGATAAAGGAAATTATATGATTAAATAATTCTGTTTAAAATCACCTTGTTATGTTATATTATGTTGTATTCTGTTACATTACATTATGTTATGGTTTTTAAATAAGTTGTATCGGCTCCCAGCTCGCAAAATCGAACTTCCCAAAAGCCCTTCCTGCCTTTGTCTGATCAATGCTGCTTATCCCAAAAACCAGACTCCCAGAACTTCTCTGGTGGTTATCTACAAGGACCAGATGGCTATCTGTGACTGACTGTCACCCACAGGCTTTGTGAATTTGTGTAAGGATGTTTATTCAACCACCGCTGCTTACCTGGCAAAATTATGACAAAAAAAAAAAAACAAAACTTATTGATTACAACGAGAAACCACAGTGTAAGAAGAGGCTGCAAACCGAGGTTGGGGGAGCGTGGGGTGGGCGCTGACCCCTCACGTTCCCCAGCGCTGTTTGCTCTGTCTATATCAAATAAAGCAATCTAAATTTTTGCTGAATATCGAGACTTTTGTCTCTCATTTATAACGCTGCTCATCCCAAGGAGCAGACTCCCGGAACTTCCCGGCTGCTTCTCTACGAGGATGTTTATTCAACCCCCACTGCTCACCTGGCAAAATTATAACAAATTTTTGGGCAAAAAAACCCCAAAAATGATCGATTACAACGAGAAACCACAGTACACGCGGAGGCTGCAGACCGGGGCTGGGGGAGCGCGGGGTGGGCGCTGACCCCTCGCGTCCCCGTCAAAGAGAGACTTTTGTCCCCCGTTTGTAACATCGGTGTCCCCAACGGGACATCGGGGAACGCCGGGGCCGTGTGGGGACATTGGGGACATTGGGGACATTGGGGACATTGGGGACATTGGGGACCCCGCGGTGCCCCCGCGGGCGGGGCGGTGACGTCACATGGCCCCGCCCCCTTCCCTGCACTGCCACATCCCCGCGTGTCCCCCGAGTGTCGCACAGGTGTGTCACCCCCCCCTCCCGCCAGCGACTCCTCGGAGTGTCGCATCCTCAGAGTGTCCCCAAGGCGTTCCCGGAGTGTCCCCAAGGCCATGGAGTTCCGAGAGACGCGACAATCCCGGGGCGGGGGGACACGGGGGGACAGAGGGGATGGAGGGGACAGAGGGGACAGGGGGGGACAGAGGGGACAGGGTGGTGGCAGGAGGGGACAGGGAGGGACACGAGGGGACAGAGGGGACCGAGGGGACAGGGTGGTGGCAGGAGGGGACAGAGGGGACACGGGGGTGGCAGGAGGGGACAGGGAGGGATGGGGGGGACAGAGGGGACGGGAGGGACAGGGGAGTGGCAGAGGGGACAGCGGTGGCGGCACGGGGTGGCAGAGGGGATGAGAAGGTGGCACAGGGTGGCGGTGGGGACAACAGGGGGTGACGGACGGGTGGCAGAGGGGACAGAGGGGACAGCGGGGGTGACAAAGGGACAGAGGGCACAGCAGAGCCCTCCAGGGAGGGGACAGAGGCGACCCCAGGAGGCCACAAGTGCCACCTCCCCTGTCCCCTCCCCAGCTGTCCCCGTCCTTGCTGGAGTCGCTGGTGGACGTGGTGGCCACCCTGGGCGAGCTGGTGGCCACCGTGGCCGGGCCGGACGGGGACGTGCTGCTGGCCGTGTCCCCAAATTCCCTGCACAAGGCCCTGGAGACCTTCATTGACCACCTCGAGGACGCCCTGAGCCACCGTGGTGTCACCACTCCGGCCACCCGCGGGGCCACCCGGGCCGATGTGTCAACCTTGGTGGCCTCGGTGGCCACGGCCAGGGACAAATGGACCCGGCTGGCCACGGAGGCCACCGAGCTCCGTGACGCCTGCAGGGACGCGGCCACCACCGAGGCCACCACGGCGGCCACCAAAACCGCCGGGGCCGGGGACCTGCAGGACAAGGACACCAAGTACAGAAAAGCTGGGGACAAGCTGGTGGCCACCAACCAGTGGCTGGCGGCCACCAACCGGTGGCTGTCGGACATCAGCCAGTGGCTGTCGGTGGCCACGGCCAAGGATCAGAAGATCTCGGCACGGGGGGAGGCCGTGATCGGGGAGGCCGCTGAGGAGGCCAAAGTGGCCACCAAGGACTGGGGAAGTTCCGTGGTGGCCACCAGCCAGGCGGGGGCGGCCACCAAGAGGGGACGGCGGGCGGAGGTGGCCCTGGGGCCACTGCAGCGCTTGGTGGCCGCGTGTGACAAAGCCACCGCCACGGTGCGGGAGCTGTGGCGTCACCTCGGGGACATCGAGGCCGCCCCGGTGGCGACAAAGGGCGCGGCCATCGATGTCCCCGAGGCTTTGGTGGCCGAGGTGGCCGAGGCCGAGCGGCTGTGGGAGGCCAGCGCCCACCTGGCCAAGTGTCACCTGCTGGACACGCTCGATGTCACCCGCGGGCTCCTCCCGGGTGGCCCCGGTGGCCCCGCGGTGGCCGCGCGGTGCCAAAAAGCCAGGGAGGACATCCCGAGGCTGCTGCGGGGAGAGTGACGTCACCGCCGTGACGTCACCGGGGGGCGGTGACGTCACCGGGGGACACCGCTGGTGTCGCTTGTCCCCTCCCCCCTCCAAATCTGAGCCCGGTTTGGGGAATTTTTTCCGGGAATTTGCATTGAAATCGCCCCCAAATCCTGGTGGGAATCCCTGGGCTGACGTCACGGGGACACTTTGGGGACACTTTGGGGACACTTTGGGGACAGGGAAATCCCCCCCAGGACCCCAATTCCCCTTCCAGGACCCCGATTTACCCCTCAGGACCCCCCTTAGCCCTTCCGGCCCCAAAAATGGGACCCGGGAACCCCCAAAATCCCGGGAATTCCGTGGGAAATCCCCCAAAATCCCGGGAATTCCGGGGGAATCCCCCCAAAATCCCGGGAATTCCGTGGGAAATCCCCCAAAATCCCCGGAATTCCGGGGGAAATCCCCCCAAAATCCCGGGAATTCCGTGGGAAATCCCCCCAAAATTCCGGGAATTCCGTGAGAATCCCCCAAAATCCCGGGAATTCCATGGGAAAATCCCCCCAAAATCCCGGGAATTCCGTGGGAAATCCCCCCAAACAAGGGTCCGGGTGTTCAAAATTCCAGCGCGATCGTGACTTTCACGTTTAATTATTAAATCAGTGATTCAATTATTGATTAATTATTGGCCTGCACGCGCTGGTATTGATCATAAATAATCGGATACGGTTCACTGTATAATTAATCCTAATTAGCCGTTCATTAGCATAAAAATCAATTAGCTCGAGTGTGTTCCGTATGGTTTAATATAGTTATTATAGTTTAATACAGTTTAATACAGTTTAATACAGTTTAATACAGTTTAATACAGTTAATATAGTTTAATATAGTTTAATTTTTATAATTAATTGGTTTATAATATCCTTGGCTTTAGCAAAACCACAAAACCACAAAATATTCGGAATTTTTTGACTGGAAGAAGGGCGGGAAATCATTTTTAATAAATTTAATGGTGTAAGAATTTTTAATAAATTAAAAAGCAGAGCAAAAAAATCATAGAAGATTTTTTTTTAAGTTCCGGTTGATTGATTGATTTTTTAAAATGTTTTTTTTGATCCTGTATTAAATTTCTAAAAATAAAGGAAATTTTCCAAATTTAAAAATCTCCAGCCCAGTTCACAATTCCCAGTTCATCCCAGTTCCCATCCCATTCCCAGTCTAGACCAGCTCAGTTCCCAGTTCCAAGAGCATTCCAATCTCTCCCAGCCCAGTTCCCAGCCCATCCCAGTCCCTCCCAGTTCCTTGGAAATCCATCCCAGTCCATCCCAGTCCCTCCCGTTCTCCCTCCTCCCGTCGGTCTTGTTCCGTCGCTCTCTCCCCCTCCCCCCCCCCCCCCCCCCCACCCCCTCACCCCCACCTCTCCCATCCCATCCAATCCCAGTTCAAGGCTCTGGTCCCAGTTAATCCCAGTCCATCCCAGTTCAAGGCTCTGGTCCCAGTTCATCCCTGTCCTTCCCAGTTCAGGCTCTTGTTCCAGTTCAGCTTCTTCTCCCAGTCCATCCCAATTCCCAGTTCCCAGCCCAGCCTAGTCCATCCCAGTTCACCCCACTCCATCCCAGCCCATCCTCTCCCATTCCCAGCCCATCCCATTCCCAGTTCCAATCCATCCCAGTCCCATCCCAGTCCCTCCCAATCCATCCCAGCCCATCCCAGTCCATTCCAGTCCCTTCTGTTCTCCGTTCTTCTGAACTTTGTCCTTCCCGTGCCTTTATTTTTAAATAAATATAATTTAACCCTCAAAACTCTGAGCCCAAACGTTTTGTTGTGGCCGCGCTCGCCGCGACACCAGTGCAGCCCAGTTCATCCCAGTTCATCCCAGTTCAGGCTCTTGTCTCAGTCTGCCCCAGTTCCCAGTTCAGGGTTCTGGTCCCAGTTCATCCCAGTTTATCCCCTATACTGGTTTGGGATCGCTCCCAGTTCATTCCAGTTAAGGATTCTGGTCCCAGTTCCCAGTTCATCCCAGTTCAGATTCTGGTCCCAGTTCATCCCAGTTCATGCTGGATTGATTCGGCCCCGCTCCGTCCATCCCCAGCCAATCAGCGCTCTCGTGCCGGAGTAAACAGCCAATAGCAGAGCGGCTATTCCGTTACCATGGGAACACGCCGGCCAGTTCTCCATGGCAACTGAAGGCGCTTCCGCGTTCTCATTCCCGCCCTCTGCCGCTCTCAGCCAATCAGCGCTCGCGGAGCGTTGTGAAGCAGCCAATGGCGATGCAGAAGGGGTGGGAGCGGCGTTGCCATGGGGATGGGCCCGGGCGGTTGCCATGGCAACGGGAGCGGCCGGGCCTGAGGCGGGAAAAGGTAAAAATGGAACGGAATAAAAACCGGGAATTGGTGTGGGACGGGAGACTGGGAGGGAACTGGGATGGACTGGGAGGGAACTGGGACGTCCCCATGTCTGTCCCCAGGTTATACCGGGCACTGCTGTTGGCACTGGGGACGTCTTGGGGACACCTTGGGGACATTTCTGGGACACTTTGGGGACCCCAAGGCACCTCCTGGGGCCCTCAGGGACTCCTTGGGGACCCTCAGGGCCGCTCGTGGTGGCTTTGGGGACATCGGGGGCTGGGCGGGGACAAGGTGACACCAAGCCAGGGCTGAGAAAGAGGCGTGACGTCATCGCTGTGATGTCATAATCGTCATTGTGACATCATCGCTGCTGCTGTGACGTCGTCATTGTCACTCTGATGTCATCAACGTCACCATGACGTCATCACTGGGACATCATCATCATCATGGAGACATCACTGTCACCGTTGTGACGTCATCTCCATTGTTGTGATGTCAATGTCACCACGACGTCATCGATGTCACCATGACATCATCGCCATCTCTGTGACATCATGGCCACCGTTGTGATGTCACCAGCACAGTTGTGACGTTGTCAAGGTCGGTGTGATGTCATCAATGTCACCATGACGCCACTGCCATCGCTGTGACATCATCATGGTTGTTGTGACAACGTCAGTGTCACAGTGACGTCATCAATAACATCGGGGTGTTGCCGTCATTGCTGTGACGTCATCATCACCCCAGTGATGTCACAGTTATCACTGTGGCGTCACCGATGATGTCATCACTCCCATATGACGTAGTCTCTTCCTGATGATGTCACCAGTCCCTCAATGACATCACCGTTCCCCAATGATGTCACCGGTGTCCCCCCAATAACATCACCGCTCCCTGATGACGTAATCTCTTCCTGATGATGTCACTGCTCTCTGACGATGTCACTGGTTCCCTCAATGACGTCACTGCTCCCGATGATGTCACTGCTGTCCCCCCGATGACGTCACCGCTGTCCCCAAGGATGGCGGCACCGAGGGCCTGGAGCTGAGTCAGCAACGGGGCCAGGGACACTGAGGGGACATTGGGGACACTGAGGGGACATTGGGGACACTGAGGGGACATTGGGGACACTGAGGGGACACTGAGGGGACACTGAGGGGACATTGGGGACACTGAGGGGACACTGAGGGGACACTGAGGGGACATTGGGGACACTGAGGGGACACTGAGGGGACACTGAGGGGACATTGGGGACACTGAGGGGACACTGGGGACACTGAGGACAGTGAGGGGACACTGAGGGGACATTGGGGACACTGAGGGGACACTGGGGACACTGAGGACAGTGAGGGGACACTGAGGGGACATTGGGGGGACACTGGGGACACTGAGGTGGCACTGAAAGGACGGCTGAGGACATTTGGGGACACTCAGAGACACTTTGGGGACATTTGGGGACACTGGGGACACATTTAGGGACATTTAGCAACATCTGGGGAAAATGAGGCCACAGTGGAGACACTCTTGGGGACATCAGGGACACATTTGGGGACACTGAGGGGACACTGGGGACATTTGGGGACCTTTGGGGACATTCTGGGACATTTGGGGACATTGGTGACACATTTGGGGACGTTTGAGGACACTGGGGACACATTTAGGGACATTTAGCAACATTTGGGGACACATTTCAGGACACGTTTGGGGACATTGGGGACAATGGGGACACATTGGGGACACATTGGGGACACATTGGGGACATTGGGGACACATTTGAAGACATTTAAGGACATTTGGAGACACTGGGGCCACATTTGGGGACATTTGGGGACATTTTGTGACATTTAGCGACATTTGGGGACACACTTGGGGACATCTGGGGACACTTGGTGCCACACCCACCTGTGTCCGGGCGTGGCCGGGTCCTGTCCCCGCCCTTGGTGGCCCGGGGGTGACACGGGGGGGACACTTTGGGGACAGAGCCACCCCCGGTGTCCCCTGGGTGCCACCCCCGGGGCTGCTCTGATGTCACCTGCGGGGCCACCGCGCTGGGGACAGGGAGGGGACAAAGCCACCGTGTCACCAATGTCACCAGGGCCACCCCCCTGATGTCACCAGTGCCACCTCTTGATGTCACCAGTGCCACCTCAGTGCCCCCAGTGCCACCCCCCGATGTCCCCAGTGCCACCTCAGTGCACCCAGTGCCACCCCAATGTCCCCAGTGCCACCCCGATGTCACCAGTGCCACCCCGATGTCACCAGTGCCACCCCAATGTCACCAGTGCCACCCCGATGTCACCAGTGCCACCTCAATGTCCCCAGTGCCACCCCCCTGATGTCCCCAGTGCCACCTCAGTGTCACCAGTGCCACCCCAATGTCACCAGGGTCACCTCCTGATGTCACCAGTGCCACCTCAATGTCACCAGTGCCACCCCCCTGATGTCACCAGTGCCACCTCAGTGCCCCCAGTGCCACCTCAATGTCCCCAGTGCCACCTCAGTGCCCTCAGTGCCATCCCCTGATGTCACCAGTGCCACCTCAATGTCCCCAGTGCCACCCCCCTGATGTCCCCAGTGCCACCTCAGTGCCCCCAGTGCCACCCCAATGTCACCAGTGTCACCTCAGTGTCCCCAGTGCCACCCCAATGTCACCAGTGCCATCCCCTGATGTCCCCAGTGCCACCTCAGTGCCCCCAGTGCCACTTCAATGTCACCAGTGCCACCCCAATGTCACCAGTGCCACCCCCCGATGTCCCCAGTGCCACCTCAGTGTCCCCAGTGCCACCCCAATGTCACCAGTGCCACCCCCCTGATGTCACCAGTGCCACCTCAATGTCACCAGTGCCACCCCCCTGATGTCCCCAGTGCCACCTCAGTGTCCACAGTGCCACCCCCCTGATGTCCCCAGTGCCACCTCAGTGCCCCCAGTGCCATCCCCTGATGTCCCCAGTGCCACCTCAGTGCCCCCAGTGCCACCCCCCTGATGTCCCCAGTGCCACCTCAATGTCCCCAGTGCCACCCCCCTGATGTCACCAGTGCCACCTCAGTGCCCCCAGTGCCACCTCAGTGCCCCCAGTGCCACCCCAATGTCACCAGTGCCACCCCCCTGATGTCCCCAGTGCCACCCCAATGTCCCCAGTGCCACCCCCTGATGTCACCAGTGCCATCCCCCGATGTCCCCAGTGCCACCTCAGTGCCCCCAGTGCCACCCCAATGTCACCCGTGCCATCCCCCTGATGTCCCCAGTGCCACCCCGGTGTCACTCACCCTCTGTCCCTCGCTGTCCCCTCCGGCTCCCGCTGCCACCGGAGCCGTCCCGATGTCACCAGCGCTGGGAACAGAGGGGACACTGGGACAGGGACAGTGGCACTGCCACCGCAGCGTCCCCAACCCCCCCAAGGTGTCCCCACCAGCCCAAAGTGTCCCCAAGGTGTCCCCAGCCCCTCTCAAGGTGTCCCCCAGGTGTCCCCAATGTCCCCACAGTGTCCCCAATGCTCCTGCAGTGTCCCCAAGGTGTCCCCACCACCCCCAATGTCCCCCAGGTGTGTCCCCAGGTGTCCCCAATGTCCTCCTGTCCCCAGTGTCCCCAGGTGTGCCCCCAGGTGTGTCCCCAATGTCCCCTCAGTGTCCGCAACGTCCCCAGGTGTGTCCCCAACGTCCCCAGGTGTGTCCCCGATGTCCCCAGGTGTGTCCCCAATGTCCCCTCAGCGTCCACAACGTCCCCAGGTGTGTCCTCAATGTTCCCAGGTGTGTCCCCAGTGTCCCCAGGTGTCACTGACCCCGCAGTGTTCTCAATGTCCCCCTGTCCCCAATGTCCCCAGGTGTGTCCCCAGGTGTGTCTCCAGATGTGTCCCCAACGTCCCCAGGTGTGTCCTCAGGTGTCACTGACCCCGCAGTGTTCTCAATGTCCCCCTGTCCCCAGGTGTGTCCCCAGGTGTGTCCCCAGGTGTCACTGACCCCGCAGTGTTCTCAATGTCTCCCTGTCCCCAATGTCCCCAGGTGTGTCCCCAGTGTCCCCAGGTGCGTCCCCGATGCCCCCGGGTGTGTCCCCAGGTGTGTCCTCAGGTGTGTCCCCGATGCCCCCGGGTGTGTCCCCAGGTGTGTCCCCAGGTGTGTCCCCGATGCCCCCAGGTGTGTCCCCGATGTCCCCAGATGTGTCCCCAGGTGTGTCCCCGATGTCCCCAGGTGTGTCCCCGGGTGTGTCCCCATGTGTGTCCCCAGGTGTGTCCCCAGGTGTGTCCCCGATGTCCCCAGGTGTGTCCCCAGGTGTGTCCCCAGGTGTCCCCAGGTGTGTCCCCAGGTGTGTCCCCAGGTGTGTCCCCGATGTCCCCAGGTGTGTCCCCAGGTGTGTCCCCAGGTGTGTCCCCAGGTGTCGCTGACCCCTCAGTCGGTTCCGGGCCTGTCCCAGGCGCTCGCTCAGCGTCCCCAGAGCCCCGAGAGCCGCGGTGACACCGGCCACGGCCAGCACGAGCCTGGGACACACAGCGACATCCCAGTGCCTCCCAGTCTGATCCCAGTCCATCCCAGTCCCCTCCCAGTCCATCCCAGTCCCATCCCAGTCCATCCCAGTTCATCCCAGTCCCCTCCCAGTCCATCCCAGTTCCATCTCAGTCCCTCCCAGTTCCATCCTAGTTTGATCCCAGTCCATCCCAGTTCCCTCCCAGTTTGATCCCAGTCCCTCCCAGTCCATCCCAGTTTGATCCCAGTCCCCTCCCAGTCCATCCCAGTTTGATCCCAGTCCATCCCAGTTCCTCCCAGTTTGATCCCTGTCCCTCCCAGTCCATCCCAGTCACTCCCAGTCCCATCCCAGTCCCCCAGTCCATCCCAGTTTGATCCCAGTCCCTCCCACTCCATCCCAGTTCATCCCAGTCCATCCCAGTTTGATCCCAGTCCCTGCCAGTTTATCCCAGTCGATCCCAGTTTATCCCAGTTCATCCCAGTCCCCTCCCAGTCCCATCCCAGTCCCTCCCAGTCCCCTCTCAGTTTGATCCCAGTCCCTCCCAGTCCCCTCCCAGTCCCTCCCAGTCCCTCCCAGTTTGATCCCAGTCCATCCCAGTCCCCTCCCAGTTTGATCCCAGTCCCTCCCAGTCCATCCCAGTTTATCCCAGTCGATCCCAGTTTATCCCAGTCGATCCCAGTTTATCCCAGTCCATCCCAGTCCCTCCCAGTTCCCCCAGTACCGGCTCAGGGCCTGGCCCAGTTTTCCCAGTTCCTTCTCGGCCGCCTCCGCTCGGAGCCGCTCCTGGGACAGGGCCTGGACACAGAACGGCCCCAGAATGGCCACAGGTGTCCCCAGGTGTGTCCCCAGGTGTGTCCCAGGTGTGTCCCCAAATGTCCCCAGGTGTCCCCTCACCTGTCCCAGGTGGCCCCACGTGTGTCTCTCCCCTGTCCCACGTGTGTCCCCAATGTCACCTGTCCTGTCTCTCACCTGTCCCAGGTGTGTCTCACCTGTCCCAAGTGTGTCGGTGTGTCCTGTCCCCTTCCCTGTCCCAGGTTTGTCCCAGGTGTCTCTCACCTGTCCCAGGTGTGTCCCAGGTGTGTCTCACCTGTCCCAAGTGTGTCGGTGTGTCCTGTCCCCTTCCCTGTCCCAGGTGTGTCCCAGGTGTGTCTCACCTGTCCCAGCTGTGTCTCACCTATCCCAGGTGTGTCCCAGGTGTGTCTCACCTGTCCCAAGTGTCTCTCACCTGTCCCAGGTGTGTCCCAGGTGTGTCTCACCTGTCCCAGGTGTCTCTCACCTGTCCCAGGTGTGTCCCAGGTGTGTCTCACCTGTCCCAGGTGTGTCCCAGGTGTCTCTCACCTGTCCCAGGTGTGTCTCACCTGTCTCTCCCCCCTCAGCTCCTGCTCCCCTCGGCGCAGCCGCAGCTCCAACAGCGACACCTGGCGGGACCCGGCGGCAACTGCGGCACCCAGAGAGCGCACCTGGGACAGGTGAGACACAGGTGAGACAGGTGAGAGACAGGTGTGACATCATTGCAGCACCCAGAGAGCGCACCTGGGACAGGTGAGACACAGGTGAGACACAGAGAGCGCACCTGGGACAGGTGAGACACAGGTGAGACAGGTGAGAGACAGGTGTGACATCATTGCAGCACCCAGAGAGCGCACCTGGGACAGGTGAGACACAGGTGAGACATAGCACACCTGGGACAAGTGAGACAGGTGAGAGAGGTGTGACATCACCGTAGCACCCAGAGAACGCACCTGGGACAGGTGAGACAGGTGAGAGACAGAGCGCACCTGGGACAGGTGAGACACAGGTAAGACACAGGTGAGACACAGGTGAGACAAAGGTGAGACAGGTGAGACAAAGGTGAAACACAGAGAGCACACCTGGGACAGGTGAGACAGGTGTAACAGGTGAGACAGGTGTAACAGGTGAGACAGGTGTAACAGGTGAGACAGGTGAAAGAGGTGTGACATCACCGCAGCACTCAGAGAGTGCACCTGGGACAGGTGAGAGACAGGTGAGACACAGGTGAGACAAAAGTGAGACACAGAGAGCGCACCTGGGACAGGTGAGACAGGTGTAACAGGTAAGAGACAGGTGAGAGACAGAGACAGGTGAGACATCACTGCAGCACCCAGAGAGCGCACCTGGGACAGGTGAGACAGGTGAGACACAGAGAGCGCACCTGGGACAGGTGAGACAGGTAAGACACAGAGAGCGCACCTGGGACAGGTGAGACAGGTGTAACAAGTGAGACACAGGTGAGAGACAGAGACAGGTGAGACATCACTACAGCACCCAGAGAGCACACCTGGGACAGGTGAGACAGGTGTGACACAGGTGTGACACAGGGGGAACACAGATGACATCCCTGAGGGACACAGGTGAGCCCAGGTGTGTCCAGGTGACCCTCAAAAGGACACAGGTGACCCCAGAGGGTCCCCCAGGGTGGGGTTGGTATCACCTGTGGGGTCTCACCTGTCCAGGTGTGGGGTCTCACCTGTGTGACCTGTCGCAGGTGTGGGGTGTCCCCTATGTCCCCTCACCTGTCCCAGGTGTTCCAGGCTCTCACCTGTCCCAGGTGTGTCCTTACCTGTCCCTGCAGCCGCAGCTCTTGGCTCCTGTGTCCTCTCACCTGTTCCTGTATCCCCTCACCTGTCCCAGGTGTGTCCCAGTGTCCCCTCATCTGTCCCAGGTGTGCCCTCACCTGTCCCAGGTGTGTCCCAGTGTCCCCTCATCTGTCCCAGGTGTGCTCTCAGCTGTCCCAGGTGTGTCCCAGTGTCCCCTCACCTGCCCCTGTGCCCCCTCACCTGTCCCAGGTGTGTCCTTACCTGTCCCTGCAGCCGCAGCTCCTGGCTCTGGTGCAGCCTCACCTGCAGCAGCAGCTGGAAAACCTTCTGTCGCCAGCGGGCCAGGAGCACCTGGGGACAGCACAGGTGAGACTGAACACACCTGAGAGACCCCAAATACACCTGGGGACAGCACAGGTGAGACTGAACACACCTGGGAGACCCCAAATACACCTGAGAGATCCTAAATACACCTGGGGAACCCCAAATACACCTGGGGAACCCCAGACTCACCTGGGGAACCCCACAAGTCTCATCTGAAGCACCTCGAAAGTACCTGAGACAGCCCCAAGCACACCTGGGAACCCCCAGGTGTGTCCCCCGTGTCCCCCAGGTACCCCCAGGTGTGTCCCCAGGTACCCTCAGGTCCCCCAAATGTACCCAGGTGTGTCCCCAATGTCCCTCCAAGTCCTCCAAGGTGAGTCCCAGGTGTGTCCCCAGGTGTGTCCCCAGGTATCCCCAGGTGTGCTTTAGTCCCCCAGGTGTGTCCCAGGTGTGTCCCTGGTCCTTTCTGGGGCGGCTCCGGCCCCAAGACAAACCCAGAACACCTGAGACAGGTGAGACTGGGAGCACTGGGAGCTGTTACTGGGAGTTACTGGGAGTTACCGGGAGCACTGGGAGCTGATACTGGGAGCACTGGGAGTTACCGGGAGCACTGGGAGCTGATACTGGGAGCACTGGGAGTTACTGGGAGCACTGGGAGCTGTTACTGGGAGTTACTGGGAGCACTGGGAGTTACTGGGAGCAGTTACGGGGAGCACTGGGAGTTACTGGGAGCACTGGGAGCTGTTACTGGGAGTTACTGGGAGCACTGGGAGTTACTGGGAGCAGTTACGGGGAGCACTGGGAGTTACTGGGAGCACTGGGAGCTGATACTGGGAGCACTGGGAGTTACTGGGAGCAGTTATGGGGAGCACTGGGAGTTACTGGGAGCTGTTATTGGGAGTTACTGGGATCACTGGAAGCTGATACTGGGAGCACTGGGAGTTACTGGGAGCACTGGGAGCACTGGGAGCTGTTACTGGGAGTTACTGGGATCACTGGGAGCTGATACTGGGAGCACTGGGAGTTACTGGGAGCACTGGGAGCTGTTACTGGGAGCACTGGGATCACTGGGAGTTACTGGGAGCACTGGGAGCTGTTACTGGGAGTTACTGGGAGGCCTCACCTGCTCCGGGCTTGGCTCCGCCCCCTCAGTTCCATGGCCCCGCCCCCTCAGCGCCTCCAGCTCCATCTCCAGGATTTGGCTCCGCCCCTTTTCCGCCTCCAGCTCCGCCTCCATTGTTTGGCTCCGCCCCTTTTCTGCCTCCAGCTCTGCCACCATTGTTTGGCTCCGCCCCCTTTCCTTTTCAAGCTCCGCCTCCAGGCCTTGGTTCCGCCCCTTTTCCTTTTCAAGCCCCGCCTCCAGGCTTTGGCTCCGCCCCTTTTCCTTTTCAAGCTCCGCCTCCAGGTTTTGGCTCCGCCCCCTTTCCTTTTCAAGCTCTGCCTCCAGGCTTTGGCTCCGCCCCTTTTCCCTTTCAAGCTCCGCCTCCAATCGCTGGCCCCGCCCCCTCAGGGCATTGAGCTCCGCCTCCAGGTCGTGGCCCCGCCCCCTTAGTGAATCAAGCTCCACCTCCAGACCGTGGCTCCGCCCCCTTTCCCTTCCAAGCTCCGCCTCCAGGCTTTGGCTCCGCCCCCTCAGAGCTTTCAGCTCCGCCTCCACGTCACGGCCACGCCCCTTCTCGGCTCCAAGCTCCGCCCCCAGGGATCTGTGCGGGAAATGGGGTTACTGGGAATGGGGGATACTGGGAGGGGGACTGGGGTTACTGGGAGCACTGGGAATGAGGGATACTGGGAACACTGGGAATACAGAGTGCGGGATACTGGGAGCATTGGGATTGGGGAATGGGGGATACTGGAAACATTGGGAATGGGGGTTACTGGGAGCACTGGGAATGGGGAATGGGGGATACTGGAAACATTGGGAATGGGGGTTACTGGGAGCACTGGGAATGGGGGATACTGGAAACATTGGGAATAGGGCTTACTGGGAGCACTGGGAATGGGGAATGGGGGATACTGGGAGCACTGGGAGGGGGAATGGGGGATACTGGGAGCACTGGGAGGGGGAATAGGGGATACTGGGAGTGGACTGGGGCTACTGGGAGGGCACTGGGAGGTTACTGGGGAGCACTGGGAGTTACTGGGAAAGGGGAATAGGGGATACTGGGAATACTGGGACTGGGGAATGGGAGTTACTGGGATTGGGGAATGGGGGATACTGGGAGCACTGGGAAAAGGGAATGGGGGATATTGGGAGTACTGGGAATTATTTGGAGTTACTGGGAGCACTGGGAGTTGCTGGGAGTTACTGGGAGCCTCACCTGGAGCGCAGCACGAAGTGGGACGGGGGGATGAGCCCCCCCATACTGGGAGGGGGCAACTGGGAGCACTGGGAGTTACTGGGAGCACTGGGAGGATGGAACTGGGAGCGCAGGGAGCTACTGGAAAGGGGGAACTGGGAGCACTGGGGGTTACTGGGAGCACTGGGAGGGTCCGGGCAGGACTTGGCCATCGGCGACCTGTGGAGGGGACAGTTCCCAGTAAGGACCAGTATAGGCTGTCCTCAGTCCCAGTAACCTCCCAGTCCCTCCCAGTTCGTTCCAATCGCTCCCAGTTCATCCCAGTCCCTCCCAGTTCCATCCCAGTCTCTCCCAGTTCATCCCAGTCCCTCCCTCTCTCCCCGTTCATCCCCGTCTCTCCCAGTCCTTCCCAGTTCATCCCAGTCTCTCCTATTTCCATCCCAGTCCATCCCAATCTCTCCCAGTACCTTCCAGTTCCCCCCAGTTCCTCCCAGTTCCCCCGCGCAGTGCACGCCGGGAAGGCGCCCCCGCCGCCGCTTTCCCGCGCTCTCCCCTCAGCCAATCAGAGGCGGCGGCTCCCGGGTCCCTCCTCCCCCGCTGACCAATGGGAGGACGAGTAGGGGGAGGTGGGCGGGGCTATAGGAAGATGAATGGGCCAATCAGAGCTTGGAAGCGGGGCTAAAGGGTCCTGGAAGGGGAAATGGGATCCTGAGGGGTTAATTGGATCCTGGAAGGAGAAATGGGGTCGTGAGGGGGTAAATGGGGCCCTGGAAAGGGAAATGGTATCCTGAGGGGGGAAATGGGGTCCTGGAAGAGGAAATGGGGTCCTGAGAGGAGAAATGGAGTCCTGAAGGAGAAATGGGGTCCTGGAAGGAGAAATGGGGTTCTAAGGGGATAAATGGGGTCCTAAGAGGAAAAATGGGGTCCTGGAAGGGGAAATGGGATCCTGAGGGGGTAATTGGGGTCCTGGAAGGGGAAATGGGGTCCTGAGGGGGTAAATGGTGTCCTGGAAAGGGTAATGGGGTCCTGACGGGGGAAGTATGGTCCTCAAAGGATAAATTATGTCCTGATGGGAAAAATCGAGTCCTGAGCGGGAAATGGGGTCCCGGAAGGATAAATTCTGTCCCGAGGGGGAAATGGGGTCCTGGAAGGGGAAATCTTCCCTCCCAGTGCATCCCAGTCTCCCGTCCCACACCAATTCCCGGTTTTTATTCCGTTCCATTTTTACCTTTTCCTGCCTCAGGCCCGGCCGCTCCCGTTGCCATGGCAACCGCCCGGGCCCGTCCCCACGGCAACGCCGCTCCCGCCCCTCCTGCATCGCCATTGGCTGCTTCACAGCCCTCCACGAGCGCTGATTGGCTGAGAGCGGCAGAACGACAACCCGGAAGCGCCACAAGCCGCTGCCATGGCGACCTGGCCGGCGCGTTCCCATGGTACCGGAAGTCCCGCCCCTCCCGCAACGCTATTGGCTGCTTTGCTCAGCCACGGGAGCGCTGATTGGCTGAGGATGGAGGGGGCGGGGCTAAAGGCGGAACTTTCCATAAGGGGTCCCTTTAAAGTTCCCTGGTGTCCCCAAATTCCCATGGGGAGTCCCGTATGTCCCCAAAATGTCCCCAAGAGGGTTCCCAAAGGGGTCCTTGATGTCCCCAAAATGTCCCCAAAGGGGGTCCCGATGTCCCCAGCCCCCCCTGGGGTCCCCAAAATTGTCCCCACCTCCCCCCCCGGATCTCCCACCCCCAAAATTCGGGATTTTTTTTCCCCCCAAAATCCCCAAATCCCCCGAATTCCAAAACCCCAAATCCCCCAAATTCACTTTATTGGGGTCCCCCGGGATTTTGGGGGGTCCCGGGGGGGTCTCAGGCGGCTCCGGGTGCGGGGGGGGGCTCGGGGGGGGGGTGGAGTCCCCAAAATTTGGGGTGGGGGGACCCCGGGGTCGCTTTTGGGTGGAATTTGGGGCATTTTGGGGCCGTTTCGGGGCTTTTGGGGGCGGATTTGGGGAATTTTGGGGGGTCCCTGAATTTGGGGGGGGTCTCCGCCCGCTCCGGGTCCTGGGGAGCTCCTGGGGGGGGTCCAGGGGGGAATTTGGGACCCCAAAATTGGGGTTGGAGGCTTTGGGGTTTTTTTGGGGTGGATTTGAAGTTTTTTGGGGCGGATTTTGGGATTTTTGGGGTTTCCCTGAATTTGGGTTTTTCGGGGGGGGATTTTGGGGGGGTCCCCGACGGCTCCGGGTCCTGGGGGGCTCCTGAACCCCAAAATCGGGGTCGGAATCCTCGGAGTGACGGCGGCGCCGTTTTGGGGCTTTTTTGGGGGGATTTGGGGTTTTTTGGGGTGGATTTGGGGTTTTTGGGGGGTTCCCTGAAATTGGGGTTTTTTGGGGGGGATTTTGGGGGGGTCTCCGCCCACTCCGGGTCCGGGGGGGGCTCGGGGGGGGGGGTGGAGTCCCCAAAATTGGGGCAAGGGCGGGGTTGGGTTTTTTGGGGGGGATTTGGGGTTTTTTGGGGGGTCCCTGAATTTGGGGGGGGTCTCCGCCCGCTCCGGGTCCTGGGGAGCTCCTGGGGGGGATCCGGGGGGGAATTCGGGACCCCAAAATTGGGGCTGGGGGAATCCCGGGGGTGGTTCGGGGTTTTTTGGGCGGGATTTGAGGTTTTTTGCTTTTGGGAATTTTGGGATTTCTGGGAGGAATTTGGGGTTTTCTGGGCGGAATTCGGGGGGTTTGGGCGGGATTTGGGGATTTTTGGGTGGAATTCGGGGTTTTTTGGGTGGAATTTGGGTTTTTTTGGGCGGGGTTTGGGGTGGAATTTGGGGGTTTTGGGGCGGAATTTGGGGTTTTTTGGGCAGAATTTGGGGTTTTTTCGGCGGAATTTGTTTTTTTTTCAGCGGGATTTGGGGTGGAATTTGGGGTTTTCTGGGCTGAATTTGGGTTTTTTTGGGCTGAATTTGGGTTTTTTTCGGCGGAATTTGGGTTTTTTTCGGTGGAATTTGGGGTTTTTTCGGCGGAATTTGGGTTTTTTTCAGCGGGATTTGGGGCGGAATTTGGGGTTTTTTGGGCGGAATTTGGTTTTTTTTCAGCGAAATGTTTGTTTTTTTCGGCGGAATTCGGGGTTTTTTCGGTGGAATTCGGGTTTTTTTCGGCGGAATTCGGGGTTTTTTCGGCGGAATTTGGTTTTTTTTGGGCAGAATTTGTGTTTTTTGGGGCTGAACTTGTTTTTTCCCCGGCGGAACTGGGAGTTTTTCGCGGGGAAAATTTCGATTTTCGCTCGGAACTCGGCGTTTCCTGAGCGGGTTTTTTGCGGTTGCGGGCGGGATTTCGGTGTTTTCGGGTGGGATTTGTTTTTTTTGGGGGGGATTCGGGGGATTTAAGGGGGTGAGCAGGAAAGGGGCGATTTGGAGGCGCTGCCGGAGCACCCCCGAGAGCAGCAGCTCCGCCGAGAGCAGCGGGAGCCCCGCGGCCGCGAACGGAGCCCAAAGGGGGCGATCCTGGGGGCAGGAAAGGATCAGAACACCCGGCTGGGAGAGAGAGGGAAAAAAATAAAAAAAAAATAAAAGTGAGAAAGGAAAAAATATATAAAATAAAAAAAACCCGGTGAGAAATGTAAAAATAACAAAAAAAACCCCGGTGAGAAATGTAGAAATGGCCTAAAAATCCCCAGAAAACCCGGTGAGAAATGCAGAAATATCCCCAAAAAAATCCTGAGAGAAATGCAAAAATATTCCAGAAATCCTGAGAGAAATGCAAAAAAAAAACCCAAAAACGCCCCCCAAAAACCCCAAAACCCAGTGAGAAACTAGAAAAAACCCAATACCCAAAAACCCCAGAAAACCCAGTGAGAAACCCCATAATATCCCAAAAATCCTCCAAAACCCCAGTGAGAAATGCAAAGAAACTCCAAAAACTCCCCCCAAAACACAGAGAGAAACTAAAAAAAACCCAAAAAATAAAAAAAACCCAAAAAACCCAAATTCCCCAAAAACCCCAAAAACCCCAAAAAACCCCAAAACCCAAAGAAAAAACCCAAATACCCAAAAACCCCAAAAAACCCAGAGAGAAACACAAAAATATCCCAAAAATCCCAAAAAACCCAGAGAAAAATGCAAAAAAACCCCCAAAACTCCCCCCAAAACCCAGAAACTAAAAAAAACCCAAAAAACAAAAAAAAACCCCAAAAAACAAACAAAAAAAACCCCAAAACCAAATTCCCCCAAAAACCCCCAAAAACCCCAAAACTCAAAGACAAAGAAAAAACCCCAATACCCAAAAACCTCAAAAAACCCAGTGAGAAACACAAAAATATCCTAAAAAATCCCAAAAGAAACCCGGTGAGAAATGAAAAAATATCCCAAAAATCCTGAGAGAAATGCAAAAAAAAAAAAACCCAAAAAACTCCCCCCAAAAACCCCAAAACCCAGTGAGAAACTAGAAAAAACCAAAAAGACCCCAAAAAAATCCAAATTCCCCTCTAAAAAAACCCCAAAAAATTCCAGAACACAGAGAGAGGGAGAGAGAAAAAACCCCAATACCCAAAAACCCCAAAAAACCCAGAGAGAAACCCCAAAATATCCCAAAAATCCCCAAAAACCCCAGAGAAAAATGCAAAATAACCCCAAAAACTCCCCCCAAAACCCAGAGAGAAACTAAAAAAAACCCCAAAAAACAAACAAAAAAAACCCCAAAAACCAAATTCCCCCAAAAACCCCAAAAAACCCCAAAACTCAAAGACAAAGAAAAAACCCCAATACCCAAAAACCCCCAAAAAACCCCAGTGAGAAACACAAAAATATCCTAAAAAATCCCAAAAGAAACCCGGTGAGAAATGAAAAAATATCCCAAAAATCCTGAGAGAAATGCAAAAAAAACCCAAAAACTCCCCCCAAAAACCCCAAAACCCAGTGAGAAACTAGAAAAAACCAAAAAAAACCCCAAAACCCAAATTCCCCCCTAGAAAAAACCCCAAAAAATTCCAAAACCCAGAGAGAGGGAGAGAGAAAAAACCCCAATACCCAAAAACCCCAAAAAACCCAGAGAGAAACCCCAAAATATCCCAAAAATCCCCCAAAACCCCCAGTGAGAAATGCAAAAAAACCCCAAAAATTCCCCCCAAAACCCAGTGAGAAACTAAAAAAAAAACCCCAAAAAACAAAAAAGCAAATTCCCCAAAAAAACCCCAAAAACCCCAAAACTCAGAGACAGAGAGAGAAAAAACCCCAATACCCAAAAACCCCCAAAAACCCCAGTGAGAAACAAAAATATCCCAAAAATCCCCAAAAAACCCGGTGAGAAATGCAAAAATATCCCAAAAATCCAGTGAGAAATGCAAAAAAAACCCCAAAAACCCCAAACCCCAGTGAGAAATTAAAAAAAAAAACCAAAAAAAAACCCCAAAAACCCAAATTCCCCCCTAAAAAAACCCCAAAAAATTCCAAAACCCAGAGAGAAGGAGAGAGAAAAAACCCCAATACCCAAAAACCCCAAAAAACCCCAAAACACAAAAACATCCCAAAAATGCTGAGAGAAACCCCAAAATATCCCAAAAATCCCCAAAAAACCCAGAGAGAAATGCAAAAAAAACCCAAAAACTCCCCCCAAAACCCAGTGAGAAAATAAAAAAAAAACCAAAACCAAAAAAACCCAAATTCCCCCCCAAAAAACCCCAAAACTCAGAGAGAGAAAAAACCCCAATACCCAAAAACCCCAAAAAACCCAGAGACAAACCCCAAAATATCCCAAAAATCCCCAAAAAACCCAGTGAGAAAATAAAAAAAACCAAAAAAACCCAAAAAACCAAAACAAAAAAACAAACAAAAAACCAAAAAAACCCCAAAAAACCCAAAAACCCCAAAACCCAGAGAGAGAAAAAAAGAGAAAAAAACCCCAATACCCAAAAACCCCCAAAATCCAGAGAGAAATCCCAAAATATCCCAAAAATCCCCAAAGAACCCCAGAGAAAAATACAAAAAAAACCCCAAAAAACTCCCCCCAAAACCCCAAAACCCAGTGAGGAAATAAAAAAAAAACAAAACCAAAAAAACCCAAATTCCCCCCAAAAAACCCCAAAAAACCCCAGAAGTCAGAGAGAGAGAGAAAAAACCCCAATACCCAAAAACCCCAAAAAACCCAGTGAGAAACACAAAAATATCCTAAAAAATCCCCAAAAAATCCAGTGAGAAATGCAAAAAAACCCCAAAAAGCAACAACAAAAAAACCCAACAAACAAAAAAACAAACAAAAAAACCCCAAAACAAAAAAAAAAAACCCAAATCCCTCAAAAAACCCCAAAAACCCCAAAACCCAGAGAGAGGAAAAAAGAAAAAAACCCCAATACCCAAAAACCCCAAAAATCCAGAGAGAAACCCCAAAATATCCCAAAAATCCCCAAGGAACCCCAGAAAAATGCAAAAAAAACCCAAAAACTCCCCCCAAAAACCCCAAAACCCAGTGAGAAAATTAAAAAAAACCAAAACCAAAAAAAAACCCAAATTCCCTCCCAAAAACCCCAAAACTCAGAGAGAGAAAAAACCCCAATACCCAAAAAACCCAGTGAGAAACCCCAAAATATCCCAAAAATCCCCAAAAAACCCAGTGAGAAAATAAAAAAAACCAAAAAAACCCAAAAAACCAAAACAAAAAAACAAACAAAAAACAAAAAAAACCCCAAATTCCCCCAAAACCCCAAAACCCAGAGAGAGGAAAAAAGAGAAAAAAACCCCAATACCCAAAAACCCCAAAAATCCAGAGAGAAACCCCAAAATATCCCAAAAATCCCCAAAAAACCCAGTGAGAAAATAAAAACAACCAAAAAAACCCAAAAAACCAAAACAAAAAAACAAACAAAAAACCAAAAAAAACCCAAATTCCCACCAAAAAACCCCAAAACCCCAAAACCCAGAGAGAGAAAAAAAGAGAAAAAAACCCCAATACCCAAAAACCCCCAAAATCCAGAGAGAAACCCCAAAATATCCCAAAAATCCCCAAAGAACCCCAGAGAAAAATACAAAAAAAAACCCCAAAAAACTCCCCCCAAAACCCCAAAACCCAGTGAGAAAATAAAAAAAAAACAAAGACCAAACAAAAAAACCCAAATTCCCCCCAAAAAATCGAAAACCCCAAAAGTCAGAGAGAGAAAAAACCCCAATCCCCCAAAACCCCAAAAAACCCAAAGAGAAACCCCAAAATATCCCAAAAATCCCCAAAAAACCCAGTGAGAAAATTAAAAAAACCAAAAAAAAACCCAAAAAACAACAACAAAAAAACCCAACAAACAAAAAAACAAACAAAAAACCCAAAAACAACAAAAAAACCCCAAATCCCTCAAAAAACCCCAAAAACCCCAAAACCCAGAGAGAGAAAAAAAGAGAAAAAAACCCCAATACCCAAAAACCCCCAAAATCCAGAGAGAAACCCCAAAATATCCCAAAAATCCCCAAAGAACCCCAGAGAAAAATGCAAAAAAACCCCAAAAACTCCCCCCAAAAACCCCAAAACCCAGTGAGAAAATAAAAAAACCCCAAAAACCAAACAAAAAAACCCAAATTCCCCCCAAAAAATCGAAAACCCCAAAAGTCAGAGAGAGAGAAAAAACCCCAATCCCCCAAAACCCCAAAAAACCCAGAGACAAACCCCAAAATATCCCAAAAATCCCCAAAAAACCCAGTGAGAAAATAAAAAAAAACAAAAAAACCCAAAAAACCAAAACAAAAAAACAAACAAAAAACCAAAAAAACCCCAAAAAACCCAAAAACCCCAAAACCCAGAGAGAGGAAAAAAGAGAAAAAAAACCCAATAACCAAAAACCCCAAAAATCCAGAGAGAAACCCCAAAATATCCCAAAAATCCCCCAAAACCCCAGAGAAAAATACAAAAAAAACCCCAAAAAACTCCCCCCAAAAATCCCCAAAACCCCAGTGAGAAACACAAAAATATCCCAAAAAAATCCCAAAAAATCCCAGGGAGAAACACAAAAATATCCCAAAAAAATCCTAAAAAATCCCAGAGAGAAACACAAAAAATATCCCCATAAAAAACCCCAAAAACTCCAGGAAATATGGAAAAAATCCTGGTGAGAAACCCAAAAAAAAACCCCAAAAAACCAAAAAAACCCCAAAACTCAGGGAAAAACCCAAAAAAACCCAGAACCCAAAAACAACCCCAAAAAATCCCAAAATCCAGGCAGAAACACCCCCCAAAAAAAAACCCCCAAAAATGCAAAAACTCCTGGTAAAAAAACCCAAAAAACCCAAAAACCCCAGAGAGAAACAAAAAATCCCCCAAATTTCAGGGACAAACCCCAAAAAAATCCCAGTGGGAAACCCCAAATACCCCAAAACACCCTCAAAAAAAAAAATCCCAAAAAATCCCCAAAATCCCAAAATTCAGAAATCCCAAATATCCCAAAAGCCTCAAAAAAAAAAAATCCCCAAAAATCCCCCAAAATTCCAAAAATCCCAAAAATCAAAAAAATCCCAAAAATCCCAAAATTCAAAAACCCCAAATACCCCAAACCCCTCAAAAAAAATCCCAAAAAATCCCAAAAATCCCAAAATTCAGAAACCCCAAATACCCCAAAACCTCTCAAAAAAAAACCCCAAAAAATCCCCAAAAAATCCCAAAAATCCCCAAAATCCCCAAAGTCCCAAACCCCTCAAAAAAAAACCCAAAATCCCCAAAATCTCAAAAATCCCCCAAAATCCCAAAAAAATCCCAAAAATCCCAAAATTCGGGAACCCCAAATACCCCAAAGCCCTTAAAAAAAATCCCAAAAAATCCCCCAAATCCCCAAATACCCCGGGAAAAACCCCCAAAATCCCAATGTCCCCAATGTCCCCTCATTGTCCCCAATGTCCCCACTGTCCCCCCAATGTCCCCAATGTCACCAATGTCCCCAATCCCTCACTGTCCCCAATGTCCCTTCAGTGTCCCCATTGTCCCCCAGTGTCCCCTCAGTGTCCCCAATGTCACCAATGTCCCCAATCCCCCAATGTCCCCAATCTGCCTAAATGTCCCCAATGTCCCCTCAGTGTCCCCAACGTCCTCATTGCCCCCAATGTCCCCAATCCCTCACTGTCCCCAATGTCCCCCTAAAGTCCCCAATGTCCCCAATCCCTCACTGTCCCCAATGTCCCCCTAAAGTCCCCAATGTCCCCAATCCCTCACTGTCCCCAATGTCCCCCCAAAGTCCCCAATGTCCCCTCAGTGTCCCCAATGTTCCCAATTCCCCCAATGTCCCCCACTGTCCCCATTGATGTCCCCAATGTCCCCAATCCCTCACTGTCCCCAATGTCCCCTCAGTGTCCCCAATGTCCCCATTGTCCCCACTGTCCCAAATCCCCCCAATGTCCCCATTGCCCCCCAATGTCCCCAATCCCTCACTGTCCCCACTGTCCCCAATGTTCCCAGTCCCCCTAATGTCCCCTCAGTGTCCCCACTGTCACCAATGTTCCCAATTCCCCCAATGTCCCCCAGTGTCCCCATTGATGTCCCCACTGTCCCCAATCCCTCACTGTCCCCATTGTCCCCACTGTCCCCAATGTCCCCCCAAAGTCCCCAATGTCCCCTCAGTGTCCCCAATCCCTCCAATGTCCCCAATGTCCTCATTGTCCCCCAATGTTCCCAATCCCCTGAATGTCCTCAATGTCCCCAATCCCTCACTGTCCCCATTGTCCCCAATGTCCCCAGTGTCCCCACTGGTGTCCCCACTGTCCCCCCAAAGTCCACAATGTCCCCTCAGTGTCCCCAATGTCCCCAGTGTTCCCAATCCCCCAATGTCCCCAATGTCCCCATTGTCCCCACTGTCCCCCCAAAGTCCCCAATGTCCCCAATCCCTCACTGTCCCCAATGTCCCCTCAGTGTCCTCCCCAATGTCCCCTCAGTGTCCCCAATGTCCCCAATCCCTCAGTGTCCCCACTGTCCCCTCAGTGTCCCCAATGTCCCCACTGTCCCCTCAGTGTCCCCAGTGTCCCCTCACCCTGTGCTCCCGTGGTGGCTCTGTCAGGAAGGTGCCACCACAGCAGGTGACAATGTCCTTCATGTCCTGGGGACACGGCCGCACGCTGGGGGTGACATGGACCTGGTAGCCCTGGGGACAGAGGGGACATTGGGGACATCTGGGGACATTGGGGACATTGGGGACACTGGGGACTCTGGGGACACTGGGGACACTGGGGACTCTGGGGACATTGGGGACATTGGGGACATTGGGGACACTGGGGACACTGGGGACATTTGGGGACTCTGGGGACATTGGGGACATTGGGGGACATTGGGGACATTGGGGACATTTGGGGACATTTGGGGACACTGAGGGGACAGTGGGGGATTGGGGACATTGGGGACATTTGGGGGGATTGGGGACATTGGGGACACTGAGGGGACATTGGGGGATTGGGGGGGTTGGGGACATTGGGGGGACATTTGGGACAGTGATGGACATTGGGGACAGTGGGGACATTTGGGGACATTGGGGGGATTGGGGGGGTTGGGGACATTGGGGACATTTGGGGGGGTTGGGGACATTGGGGGACAATCAGGGGGATTGAGGACAGAGGGGACAATGGGAGACTGGGGACATTGGGGACACTCGGGGGACAGTGGGGGATTGGGGACATTGGGGGGGTTGGGGACATTGGGGACATGTGGGAACATTTGGGGACATTTGGGGACATTGGGGGGGTTGGGGACATTGGGGACATGTGGGGACATTTGGGGACAGTGTCACCTGCAGCAGGGGGTGGCTCTGTGCCCGGGGCCGGGTTTAGGTGACATTTGGCGACATTTGGGGACATCTGGGGACAGTGTCACCTGCAGCAGGGGGTGGCTCTGTGCCCGGGGCCGGGTTTAGGTGACATTTGGGGACATTTGGGGACATTTGGGGACAGTGTCACCTGCAGCAGGGGGTGGCTCTGTGCCCGGGGCCGGGTTTAGGTGACATTTGGGGACATTTGGGGACATTTGGGGACAGTGTCACCTGCAGCCGGGGGTGGCTCTGTGCCCGGGGCCGGGTTTAGGTGACATTTGGGGACATTTGGGGACATTTGGGGACATTGTCACCTGCAGCAGGGGGTGGCTCTGTGCCCGGGGCCGGGTTTAGGTGACATTTGGGGACATTTGGGGACATTTGGGGACATTTGGGGACATTGTCACCTGCAGCAGGGGGTGGCTCTGTGCCCGGGGCCGGGTTTAGGGGACATTTGGGGACATTTGGGGACAGTGTCACCTGCAGCAGGGGGTGGCTCTGTGCCCGGGGCTGGGTTTAGGTGACATTTGGGGACATTTGGGGACATTTGGGGACATTTGGGGACAGTGTCACCTGCAGCAGGGGGTGGCTCTGTGCCCGGGGCCGGGTTTAGGTGACATTAGGGGACATTTGGGGACATTTGGGGACAGTGTCACCTGCAGCAGGGGGTGGCTCTGTGCCCGGGGCCGGGTTTAGGTGACATTAGGGGACATTTGGGGACATTTGGGGACAGTGTCACCTGCAGCAGGGGGTGGCTCTGTGCCCGGGCCAGCGCCGGGCGCAGCCGGAACCGGAAGCGCCGCTCCAGGGTCGGGTCCCGGGGCAGGAAGGGACCTGGGGACAACGGGCGGCCACCGTGGGAACTCTGGGGACAGTTGGGGACACCGAGGTCACAAACGCCACCCCAGTGTCCCCAAACCACCCCCCTCATTGTCCCCAAGGCCACTCCTTTGTCCCCAATGTCCCCTCTCCTCGTCTCCCCCCCTCTGTGTCCCCAAGGCCACCCCCCCCCCCTTTTGTCACCTAAAGCCACCGAGTCCCCAAGGCCACCCAATGTCCCCAAATCCCCCAATGTCCCCAAATCCCCACTGTCCCCAATGTCCCCAAGGCCCCCTCAGTGTCACTCACCCCTCAGAATGTCCCCAACCCCCCTGATTGTCCCCAACCCTCCCCGATGTCACCTGCATGAGCCACTCGGGGGTGACAATGGGGACACCCCTGGCCAGGGCACAGAGGGACCTCAGTGTCCCCAAATCCCCAATGTCCCCAATGTCCTCAATGTCCCCAATGTCCCCAACCCTCCCAGTGTCCCCAACCTCCCAATATCCCCAATGTCCCCAATGTCCCCAACACCCCCAAGGTCCCCACCCCCTCGATTGTCCCCAACCCCCCCAATGTCCCCTCAGTGTCCCCAGTCCCCCACTGTCCCCAATGTCCCCAACCCCCTGAATGCCCCCAGAGTCCCCAGCCCCCCCCGATGTCCCCGATGTCACCTGGAGGAGCCACTCGGGGGTGACAATGGGGACACCCCTGGCCAGGGCACAGAGGGACTTCAGTGTCCCCAATGTCCCCAAATCCCCAATGTCCTCAATGTCCCAAATGTCCCCAACCCTCCCAGTGTCCCCAACCTCCCAATATCCCCAATGTCCCCAATGTCCCCAACACCCCCAAGGTCCCCACCCCCCCGATTGTCCCCAACACCCCCAATGTCCCCAACCCCCTGAATGTCCCCAGAGTCCCCAACCCCCCCAATGTCCCCTCAGTGTCCCCAATCCCCCACTGTCCCCAATGTCCCCAACCCCCTCAATTGTCCCCAACACCCCCAATGTCCCCTCAGTGTCCCCAATCCCCCTGAATGTCCTCAACCCCCCTGAATGTCCCCAACACCCCCAATGTCCCCTCAGTGTCCCCAATCCCCCTGAATGTCCTCAACCCCCCCAATGTCCCCAACCCCCTGAATGTCCCCAGAGTCCCCAGCCCCCCCCGATGTCCCCGATGTCACCTGGAGGAGCCACTCGGGGGTGACAATGGGGACACCCCTGGCCAGGGCACAGAGGAACTTCAGGGTCCTGCGGATGCCATCGGTCACCAGGTGGCTGCAGTCGTGCACTGAGGTGGCCTCGGTGCCACCCAGCGAGCCCAGGGCCACCAGCAGGGCTGGGGAGGCCACCAGGCCTGTGAACAGCACCTGGGGACAATGGGGACATCATTGGGGACATCACTGGGGACATCCCTGAGTGCCACCAAGTCTGTGAAGAGAACCTGGGGACATTGGGGACATCACTGGGGACAGCCCTGAGTGCCACCAGGCCTGTGAACAGCACCTGGGGACATTGGGGACATCGTTGGGGACATCGGGGACAGCCCTGAGTGCCACCAGGCCTGTGAACAGCACCTGGGGACAATGGGGACATCATTGGGGACATCACTGGGGACATCACTGGGGACATCCCTGAGTGCCACCAGGCCTGTGAACAAAATCTGGGGACAATGGGGACATCATTGGGGACATCCCTGAGTGCCACCAGGCCCGTGAATAGAACCTGGGGACATCAATGGGGACACTGGGGACATCACTGGGGACAGCCCTGAGTGCCACCAGGCCTGGGAACAGCACCTGGTGACATTGGGGACATCATTGGGGACATTGGGGACATCACTGGGGACATCCCTGAGTGCCACCAGGCCTGTGAAGAGAACCTGGGGACATCATTGGGGACATTGGGGACATCACTGGGGACATCACTGGGGACATTGGGGACACCACTGGGGACATCACTGGGGACATTGGGGACACCACTGGGGACATCCCCGGGTGCCACCACCCCCAGGAACAGCAGCTGGGACACGGAGGGTGGGAGGGGGAGGGACTGGTCTGAACTGGTTCGTGCTGGTTTATACTGGTCCCTACTGGTCCATATCGATTTATACTGGCCCATACTGGTCTATACTGGTCCATACTGGTTTCTGTTGGTCCATACTGATCCATACTGGTCCATATTGGTCCATACTGGTTTATACTGGTCTCTACTGGTTTATAGTGGTCTGCACCAGCCCATACGGGTCCATACTGGTTAACACTAGTTTATACTGGTCTGTACTGGTGCATACTAGTTTATACTGGTTTACAGTGATTTATACTGGTCCATATTGGTCTATACTGGTCCCTACTGTTCCATACTGGTTTATACTGTTCTATACTGGTCCCTACCAGCTTATACTGGTCCATATTGGTTTACACTGGTCCATACTGGTTTATACTGGTCTATACTGGTCCATTCTGGACTATACTGGTCCATATTGGTCTATACCAGTCCATACTGGTCCATACCAGTCTATACTGGTCTATAGTGGTCCATACTAGTCCATACCAGTCTATACTGGTCCATATTGGTCTATACCGGTCCATACTAGTCCATACCAGTCTATACTGGTCCATATTGGCCCATACCGGTTTATACTGGTCCATACTGATTTATACTGGTCCATACCGGTCTATACCGGTCCATATTAGTCTATACTGACCTATACCGGTCCCTACTGGTTTATACTGGTCCTTACCCGGATGTGGGCGGGGCTTGTCGCTCTCTGGGGGCGGAGCCGGCTCTTGGCGCCCCCTGCTGGCTCTTCCTCCTGCGGGGGCGTGGCTGACGCTAAGCCCCGCCCATTTTCCGTTATGGGCGCGGGGGGCGTGGCTTCGTCAATCCCAACCTCTGATTGGTTCCTGCTCGGCTGGGGGCGGGGCTTGGAGGCAGGGGTGGGGGTGGGGCCAGCACATGCCCCGCCCCCTCTGCTCTCGGCCAATCGGTGACTGCGGCGAACCTGGGGGGAGGGGCTGAGGTGGGGACCCCAAAATTCACCTGGGAAACCCCAAAATTTACCTGGGAAACCCCAAAATCCACCTGGGAAACCCCAAAATCCCCCAAATTCATCCAAAATTCACCTGGGAAAGCCCAAAATTCACCTGGGAAACCCAAAAATCCCCCAAATTCATCCAAAAATTCATCTGGGAACCCCCAAAACTCACCTGGGAAACCCCAACATTCTCCTGGGAAATCCCAAAATCCCCCAAATGCATCCAAAAATTCACCTGGGAAACCCCAAAATTCACCTGAGAAACCCCAAATTTACCTGGGAAAGCCCAAATTCACCTGGGAACTCCCAAAATTCACCTGGGGACCCCAAAATCCCCCAAATTCATCCAAAAATTCACCTGGGAAACCCCAAAATCCCCCAAATTCATCCAAAAATTCATCCGGGAACCCCCAAAATTCACCTGAGAAACCCCAAATTCACCTGGGAACTCCCAAAATTCACCTGGGAAACCCAAAAATCCCCCAAATTTATCCAAAACTTCACCTGGGAAACCCCAAAATTCACCTGGGAACCCCTAAAATTCCCCAAATCCACCCCAAATTCAGCCCAAAATTCACCTGGGACCCATCCAAATCAAACAGGGACCCCCAAAATCCCCCAAATTGACCCCAAATTCCACAAATCCATCCCAAACCCCCCAAATTAATCCCAAATTCTACTCAGGACACCCCAAAACGTCCCGAATTCCCCCCAAAATTCCCTATGGAAACCCCAAATTTCCCCAAATTCACACCAAAATCGACCTAGAACCCCCCAAAATTCATCTGGGAAACCCCCAAATCCCCAAATTCATCCCAAAATTCCACCTGGGACACCCCAAAATGCCCCAAATTCACCCAAAAATCCTCCCAGGGACCCCAAAATTCACCTGGGACCCCACAAAATCCCACCTGGAAAATCCCAAAATTCTCCAAATTCATCCCAAAATTCCACCTGGGATCCCCCAAAAATCACCCAGAACCCCCCAAAATCCCCCAAATTCACCCAAAATTCCACCTGGGACACCCCAAAATCCTCCCGGGGACCCCCAAAATCCCCCAAATTCCCCCAAAATACAACAGGAACCCCCAAAAAGTTCACCTGGGAACGCCCAGAACTCACCTGAGAAACCCCAAAATCTCCCAAATTCACCCCAAAATCCACCCGGGACCCCCCAAAATCTCCCAAATTCCTCAAATTCACCCCAAAATCCCCCAAATTCCCCCCAAAATCCTCCCAGGGACCCCCCAAATTCACCTGCGGGGTGGGCGGAGCCTCCGCTCCCTCCTGGGCGGGGCCGGGGGGAGCCCCAACATCTGGATCTGGGCTCGGCTGCTCCACATCTGGAGCTGGGGGCTCCCCCGGGGCCGTTCTGGGGCTCCCCGGCCGCTCCACATCTGGATTTGGGGGCGGGGCTCGCTGGGCGGCCACAGCTGGATCTGGGGTCTCCGCCGCCACATCTGGAATTTCGGGCGGCTTTAAGGGAGCTTGGGGTGCTTTGGGGGGCCCCACATCTGGATCGGGGGGCAGGAACAGCTGGGTGGCCACGTCAAAGTCCTCCCCCTCCACATCTGGAATTCTGGGGCCTTTGGGGGTCATTTTGGGGGCTGGAACATCTGGATTCGGGGATAGGAACAGCTGCGTGGCCGCATCTGGATCCAGGGAGGGTGGCTCCTCCACATCTGGAACTTGGGGGTCCTTCAGGGGCATTGTGGGGGTTCCTGGGCTCCCCACATCTGGATTCGGGGGTGGGAACAGCTGGGTGGCCACATCTGGATCCGACTCATCTTCCTCCTCCACATCTGGAAGTTTAGGTTGGCTTGGGGGAATTTTGAGTCGTCTGGGGTTCCCAACATCTGGCAGCGACGGGAACATCTGGGCGGCCACATCTGGGACTGGCTCCTCTTCCACATCTGGGTCTGGGATTTCGCCTTCCACATCTGGAATTCTGGGCTGGCTCGGGGCGATTTTCAGTTGTTTCCGACTCCCAACATCTGGAGAGGGCAGGAACATCTGGGTGGCCACATCTGGAACTGGCTCCTCTTCCACATCTGGCTCTGGGATTTCACCTTCCACATCTGGAATTCGGGGCTGGCTTGGGGTGATTTTCAGTTGTTTCCGACTCCCAACATCTGGAGAGGGCAGGAACAGCTGGGTGGCCACATCTGGATCTGACTCCTCTTCCTGTTCCACATCTGGAATTTCGGGCAAGTTTGGGGCAAATTTGAGTCGTTTTGGGCTCTCCACATCTGGATTTGGGCACAGGAACAGCTGGGTGGCCACATCTGGATCTGACTCCTCCTCCTCTACATCTGGAATTTTGGGGTGGTTCTGGGTAACTTTAGGAAATTTTGGGCTCCCCACATCTGGGGAGGGCAGGAACAGCTGCGTGGCCACATCTGGATCTGGGGAGGGCGGTCCCTCCACATCTGGAGTTTCGGGGTCTTTTGGGGCCGTTCTGGGGCTTTCTGGGCTCCCAACATCTGGGGAGGGCAGGAACAGCTGCGTGGCCACATCTGGATCTGACTCGTCTTCCTCCTCCACATCTGGAATGTTGGGCGGGTTCGGGGTCATTTTGAGCAGTTTTGGGTTCCCAACATCTGGGCTTGGGGGCGGGAACATCTGGGTGCCCACATCTGGATCTGGCTCTTCCGCCTTCCCATCCGGGTCTGGCGTTTCACCTCCCACATCTGGAATTTTGGGGGGGCTCTGGGTGGCTTGGAGTTGGCCTCCACCCCCAACATCTGGAGAGGGCAGGAACAGCTGGGTGCCCACATCTGGATCCGACTCGCCTTCCCCCCCCGCATCTGGAACCTCACCCACCTTCTGGGTCCCTGGGAGCCTCCCAACATCTGGACCTGGGGGCTCCGGCCCCACATCTGGCGCTCCGGGCACGTTTGGGGGCGCTTTCCGCCTTTCGGAGGGCCGAACATCTGGATCGGGCTCCTCCTCCTCCACATCTGTGTCGCTCTCCACCACCAGGGCTCCACACCTGGATTCAGGGCCGCCCACAGCTGGATTTGGGCTCTCTGTGGGCACATCTGGAGTTTCGGGTGTGTTTTGGGTCATTTTCAGTCTTTTTGAGGGCCGAACATCTGGACTCGGCTCCTCCTCCACATCTGTGCCGCCGTCCCCCCCCGGTGCCTGGCACCCGGGTTTGGCCACCCCAACATCTGGATCTGGCATCTCCAGCCCCACATCTGGGCTTTCGGGCACCTCTGGGGGCGTTCTGAGCTTCGGGGGGGGCTCAACATCTGGACTCGGCCCCCCCTCCTCCTCCTCCACATCTGTGTCGCTGTCCAGCAGCAGCGCCTGACTCCCGATTTCGGGGCCTGGAACATCTGGATTTGGGGCCCTCACCGCCACATCTGGAGTTTCTGGGATATTTTGGGTCATTCTGAGCTGGTGGGGGGGCTCCACATCTGGATCCTCCTCCACATCTGTGTCGCTGTCCACCAGCAGCGCCCGACTCCCGATTTCGGGGCCTGGAACATCTGGATCTGGGGCCTTTGTGTCCACATCTGGAGTTTCAGGCACATTCTGGGTCATTTTCAGCCTTTGGGGGGGTTCCACATCTGGATCCTCCTCCACATCTGTGTCGCTGTCCACCCCCAGCATCCCCTGCCCGATTTTGGGCCTCTCCACAGCTGGATTTGGGGTCTCCGCCCCCACATCTGGAGTTCCGGGAGCGTTTCGGGTCAATCGGAGCCTTTTGGGGGGCTGCACATCTGGATCCGCGTCCTCCTCCACATCTGTGTCGCTGTCCAGCAGCAGCATCTGGGGAGGGCGTTTGGGGCCTGGAACATCTGGATTTGGGGCCCTCGCCGCCACATCTGGAGTTTCTGGGACGTTTTGGGTCATCCTGAGTCGTTCTGGGGGCTCCACATCTGGATCCTCCCCCACATCTGTGTCGCTGTCCACCAGCAGCGCCCGACTCCCCATTTCGGGGCCTGGAACATCTGGATTTGGGGCCCTCACCGCCACATCTGGAGTTTCAGGCACATTCTGGGTCATTTTCAGCCTTTGGGGGGGTTCCACATCTGGATTCTCCTCCACATCTGTGTCACTGTCCACCAGCAGCGCCTGACTCCCGATTTCGGGGCCCGGAACATCTGGATCTGGGGCCTTTGTGTCCACATCTGGAGTTTCAGGCACATTCTGGGTCATTTTCAGCCTTTTGGGGGGTTCCACATCTGGATCCTCCCCCACATCTGTGTCGCTGTCCACCCCCAGCATCCCCTGCCCGATTTTGGGCCTCTCCACAGCTGGATTTGGGGTCTCCGCCCCCACATCTGGAGTTCCGGGAACGTTTCGGGTCAATCGGAGCCTTTTGGGGGGCTGCACATCTGGATCCGCGTCCTCCTCCACATCTGTGTCGCTGTCCAGCAGCAGCATCTGGGGAGGGCGTTTGGGGCCCGGAACATCTGGATTTGGGGCCCTCGCCGCCACATCTGGAGTTTCTGGGACGTTTTGGGTCATCCTGAGTCGTTCTGGGGGCTCCACATCTGGATCCTCCCCCACATCTGTGTCGCTGTCCACCAGCAGCGTCCGACTCCCGATTTCGGGGCCTGGAACATCTGGATTTTTGGGGGCCCTCGCCGCCACATCTGGAGTTTCAGGCACATTCTGGGTCATTTTCAGCCTTTTGGGGGGCTCCACATCTGGATCCTCCCCCACATCTGTGTCACTGTCCACCCCCAGCATCCCCTGCTCGATTTTGGGCCTCTCCACAGCTGGATTTGGGGTCTCCGCCCCCACAGCTGGAATTCCGGCCGCATTTCGGGTCCTTCTGCTCCTTTTGGGGGGTGGCACATCTGGATCCGCACCGTCCTCCACATCTGTGTCGCTGTCCGCCAGCAGCGCCCCACGCCGCGTTTTTGGGCCCTGAACATCTGGATTTGGGGTCTCTGCCGCCACATCTGGAGCTTCTGGGACGTTTTGGGTCGCTCTCAGTCGTCGGGGGGGCTCCACATCTGGATCTGCCTCCTCCTCCTCCTCCTCCACATCTGTGTCGCTCTCCACCAGCAGCGCCCCGGCCCCGTTTTCAAGCCAGGGAACATCTGGATTTGGGGCTCCCGGCCCCACATCTGGAGTTTCGGGAACGTCTTGGGTCATTCGGAGCCGTTTCGGGGGCTCCACATCTGGATCCGGCCCCTCCTCCTCCTTCCCCACATCTGTGTCGCTGTCCACCCGCAGCGCCCCACCCCCGGCTCCGGCCCACAGCACATCTGGATCGGGGGTTTCTGCCGCCACATCTGGCGCCTCCGAGCTGTCCCGGGCCGCTCTTGGCGTTTCCGGGTCCCCAACATCTGGATCTGGCCCCTCCCCGGCCACATCTGGGGCGTTCCGGGGACAGGGAAGGCGTTTGGGGGGGGCTGCAACATCTGGGGGCACAGCTGGATCCTCCAGGGTGCTGGAAAGGGGGGGGGGGGTGTTGGGGGAGTTCAGGACGCCCCAAAATGACCCAAAGAGTCCCAAAAACCCCCCCAGGGACCCCCAAAATGTCCCCAAATGTCCCAAAAAACCAACCCAGGGACCCCCAAAATGTCCCCAAACTCCTCAAGCTGCACCCAAATATCCCCAAATCCCACAAGGATTCCCCAAAAAAGATCTGAAATCCCCCCAGGGAACCCTAAATCCACCTCAGGAACCCCCAAACGTCCCTCAGGGACCCCAAATTCCACTCAGGGAATCCCAAACCCTGTTCAGGAACCCCAAATTCCCCCTCAGGGACCCCAAATTCCCTCATGGAACCCCAAATTCCACTCAGGAACCCCAAACCCCCCTCAAGGACCCCAAATTTCCCTCAGGAACCCGAAATTCCCTCATGGATCCCCCAACTCCCCTCAGGAACCCCAAAACTCCCCTCAGGAACCCCAAATTCCCCTCAGGAACCCCCAATTCCCCTCAGAAATCCCAAATTCCCTCATGGAACCCCAAACCCCCTCAGGAACATCAAATTTCACTTAGGAATCCCAAATTCCCTCATGGAACCCCAAACCCCCCTCAAGGACCCCAAACTTCACTCAGGAACCCGAAATTCCCTCAGGAACCCCAAATTTCCCTCAGGAACCCAAAATTCCCTCATGGATCCCCCAACTCCCCTCAGGAACCCCAAATTCCCTCAGAACCCCTAAATTCCCCTCAGGAACCTCAAATTGCTTCTGGGAACCCCAAATTCCCTCACGGAAACCCCAAACCTCCCTCAGAAACCCCAAATTCCACTCAGGAACCACCAAACCCCCTTCAGCCACCCCACATTCCCTCAGGAACCCCAAACTTCCCTCACAAACACCCAACCTCCCTGAGGGACCCCCAAATCTCCTCAGGAAGCCTCAAATTTCTCTCCGAAACCCCAAATTCCCAAACCAAGTCCTCAGTCTCCCCTCAGAGACCCCAAACTTTCCTCAGGAACCTCCAAACCCCCTCAGAGATTCGCCTGAATCTCCCTCAGGAATCCCCCAAAATTCCCCCCCCCCCCGAGGCCCCAACCCCCACCAAGGACCGCTCCAATCCTTTCTGTGACCCCTAAATCCCTCCGGAAAACCCCAGATCCCCCCGGATCCCAAATCCCCCCAAATTCCCCCCCAAATTCCCCCCAAATTCCCTCAGGGTCCCCCAAAAGCGGCCGCGGCCCCCCCCGCTCACCCCTCCCGCGCCATCACAGCCAATCCCCGCCCCCCGCGCTCCCATTGGCTGCTCGGTCCGCGCGCCAACGCCCATCCGCTCTTCCCATTGGCTATTTTGAGTGTCAATCACCGCCAGACCACCGAGACGGGGCGGGGCGGTCCTCCGAGAGCGCCAGAGCGCCGGTGGGAGGAGTTTAAAAAGAGATTAGGCCAATGGGAGAGTAGATAGTTTGATTGACACCACAACTAGCCAATGAAAAGGCAACAAGCGGGCGGCGCCGACCAATGGGGGCTGCGGCTTTGTCCTATATGAGCGCGCGCGAGGCCGCGACCGCCGCCATTTTCGCTACCGTCGCGTTCGCGCCATCTCTCCGCTTTTAAAGGGGCAGCGCCGCCTCTTTACTTTTCTTCTCTCCCGTTCTCCAAGCGCTTCAGCGCCATCCGGGTGGGCCCGAGCCCTCCCCCCAAGCAGCCGCCGCCATGAGGGAGATCGTGCACATCCAGGCGGGCCAATGCGGCAACCAGATCGGCGCCAAGGTGAGCGAGCCGGGCCCCACCTCCCTCCCCTCCCCGCCGCGCCGGCGTTGCCCCTTTAAGGACCCCCCCCCCACCCACCCCCCGCGCGTCGAGACAAAGGGTGCCCCAAATCAGGGCGATTTTACCCCAAAATCGGCGTTTTTCCGCCAAAAAAGCGGCTCTGAGGGCAGGAGGCGGTGCTGAATTTTGCGGGTTTGGGGTTAAAATGAAAAGATTTTGGCGCTAAATGAGGATTTCTGGTGGCCGAACGCGCCTCCCCCCACCCCCCCCCTCCCCACACGCGGCCGCAAAATGGCGGCTGAGGGCGGCGGCCCCGAAACGCGGCGGTTTCACCCCAAAATCGCCGCCTTTGAGGTGTTGCAAGAAAAATAACTCTATTTTCCCGAGTTTAAACGATTATTTTAAAAAATTAGCTGCAAATGACGCTTTTTGCCCCAAAGCGACGCGGTCTAGCAAAGGATGGGCGGGGAAGGCGCCAAAATGGCGGCGAAGAGCTTTGAAATTAAAGGATTTAAGCCCCAAATAATTTGTTTTCCCAATAAATTAATCTTAATTAAATCCGCAGTCTGATTTGTTTCGTGGTTTTCACCGTCTTATTTTAAATACTGTTTTTTCAGACCTTAATCGGATGTTTTCACCCCAAAATTGGGTATTTTCGCCCCCAAAATCTGCTATTTTCATGGCAAAACCGCTTCATTTTACCTCAAAAATGCGAATTTTATACCTCAAAATAAAAGAATTTTGACCCCCAAACAGGGCGTGACTCCCGGAGGGGTCAGACCCGAAAACAGGAGGATTAAACCAAACAAAAAATTGCTTAATATAATAAAGATTTATAGCACCTAAGTAAGAGGTGCCTGACCGTTTTTTCGTTAAAAATCAGATTTTTATGTTCCAAAACGGGTTTTTTTATCCTCAATAAATAGATTTTACTCATCTTTTAATCCGCGGAATTTTATGATAAAAACTGTTTGTCTTTAAACCGTGGATTTTAGGTTTTTAAAATGCAATATTTATCCCTAAAATTGATATTTTTCTTCTTTTCAATGAGTTTTGTGTCCTTTAATGCCTAATTTTACTCTTAAAAGTGGATTATTTTTTTCTCCTTAAAAACAATTTAATGATTAAAGTGCTTATTTTTCATATTTAAGCGATTATTTTTCATTACTTATTTTTTTCTTGCTAAAATGCAGCTTTTTTGCCCTCAAAAACCCTTTTTTTTCAGCCCCAAAATGGAGCTTGGGAGCTGCAGCTCAGCATCTTTGTCTTCAAAAATAACATTTTTTTATGCAAAATTTGAGATTTCTATACCCAAAAAATGGATTTTCGAAGCGGAAAAGTGATGGATTAATTTTTTTAAAGTATTATATTGGTTTAAAATCGGATTTTTTTTGTAGCTCCGAGGGATTTCCCAGCCCTAAAATGGAGGTTTCCAACCCAAAATGGAGGTTTCGGGGGAAGAATCGCAGCTTTGTGCTCTTAAATCCGATTTTTTTTAACCTCAAAATCACCGATTTTGCTTCAAAATTCACCTTTTTTATTTCAATTTTTTTTTTTTAGCACAAACTGGTGGTTTTTACCCAAAAAAATGTCATTTTAGGCCTTATGATTAGTAATTTTGCACAGCGAAATGTTATTTTTGCTGCTTTAAAAATCCTTTTTTTTCTTTAAATTTGCGTTTTTGCCCCAAACCTTCCCCATTTATCCCCGTATTTTTTTAATTTATTTTTTTTTTATTTTATTTTTTGATCAAAAATCGCCTTTTTCAACCCCAAATTCGCCTCTTTGTGTTTCCGGACCGCATTTCCTGCCCCGCATTGAATCTTTGTTCTCCAAAACGCCTCCAATCGGAATTTTTTTTACCCAAAATTTTTTTTTTCCCCGAGGGAAAAAATTTGGATTTCGTGGCTCAAAAAAATATTTTAAATTCCACAAAAAAATACTTTTAGCGCATTAAATTTGCTTTTAAAAATCTTTTTTTTTTTAGCCTTAAACCCGCAATTTTTCACCCAAAATTTGCAATTTTTACCTTTTAATATCATCCCCATAATTTATATTTCCGTCACTAAATGCTCAATTTCTACCCCAATCCCACATTTTTCCCTCAAAAATTGTCATTTTTAACCCGCTGTGTTCCAAGGCTCCGAAATGCAGATTTTTTACAAAAAAATTCTGAATATTTTACCCGAATTTAATATTTAAATCGGGTTTTTTTCTTCATTTTCCCATTTTTTACCCCAAACTGGGTTTTTTTTGTAACCATTTTTTTCCTACAATCCCCAAAATGCCCTTTTTTAAACCCATTTATTCTATTACCCTCAAAATCTTTATTTTTTAACCCATTTTTGCCCACAATCCCCAGAAACGCTGGATTTTAACCAAATCAATATTTAAAAATCCCTTTATTGTTGTATTTTTACAGTTTTAATCCTTTTTACCTGTAAGCTCCAAATCTGATATTTTTAAACCTTTTTTTCCCCCTCAGACCCAAAATTTTCTTTTTTTAAATAAATTTCTCCCTCAGAATCCCCGAACCGCCATTTTCTCTCAAATCACCCTTTTCAACCTTCTTTTCCTAATTTTTCATCCCCCAAATTACCATTTTTCAACCCAAAATTTTGATTTTAACCCCACTCTTCATTCCACAATCCCAAAATCTCATTTTTTTGCCCTCATTTCTTTTTTTTAAACCCCAAAATTCTTTTTTTTTCTCTCATTTTCCCCTCAGGCCGCGCTCCCCCTTCCCCCCCCTCGGGTCCATTTTAACCCCAAAACCCCAAATTTTTTCCATCTCGCTTTTAAATATAAAATTTAAACCCCCCGAGGCGATTTTGGGTGTAAAAATCCTGATTTTTGGGTGCAGAAAAAGCCGTTTTTGGGGTGTAAAAATCCGATTTTGGTGAAATTTATTTGAATTTTAACGCTTTGCCGCCATTTTCTCGCGTTCCCGCCATTTTAAGGGGGCGGGGCCTCGTCCCTTCCCTCACAAAAACGCGCCTTTAAATTTTCAAAAAAAACCCCCAAAAATCGCTTTTTTTACCCCAAAAAATAGTTTTGAATTTTTCCTGGCTTGTAGCCCCACTTTTTTAGGAGCTGATCACGCCCTAAATTTAATTTTTAACCCCTAAAAATCTTCATTTTTTAACCCAAAAGTGGTTTTGGTTGTTGGGGGGGGGGAGGTCTCACCCCTCACTCGGCCACGCCTTCAAATTTATTTAAAATTCTCCAAAAATTTTTTTTTTTTACTCCAAAATCGCAGCTTGGGGGAGGTGGGCAGGGCCAGACTTAAATTCTATTATTTTTAAAATGTCCCAAAATTCTCTTTTTTTAATCCCCAAAGTAAATCCTGGGTGTAGCAAAGTGGGCGTGGCCCTTTAACCCCCACGCCCCCAATTTTTTTCCTTTAAATCCCAATTTTTTTCCTTTAAAATCCTGGATTTTTTTCCTTTAAAATCCAGATTTTTCTTCTTTTAAAAACTCGATTTTTTTTCCTTTAAAACTTATTTTTTTAAAGTTCTCGAATCACCCTTTTCTACTTTAAAATCCTCATTTCCTACCCAAAAATTCTTAACTTTTTTTAACTCCAAATCCTCATTTTCCCCCCAAAATTGGGTCCCAGCTGTAGCAGACCCAGACCACGCCCCCAATTTGTTTATAAATCCCATTTTTTTTCTTAATTAATGTTTTTTTAATTTTCAAGTCTAATTTTTCATTTTTTACAATCCCAATTTTTTCCTTTAAAGTTTAATATTTTAAGGTTGTCAACTGCAACTTTATACTTTAAAATCCTAATTTCTTCATTCTATAATTATTAATTTTTTTAGCCCCAAATCCTCATTTTTTTCCCCCAAAATTGGGTCTCAGATGTAGCAAAGTGGGCGTGGCCCTTTAATCCAAACCACGCCCCCAAAATCCTTAAAAATTCTGACATTTTTCCAGTAAAACTCTGATTTTTCTCCTTTAAAATTCTAATTTTTTTCCCTTTAAAATTAATTTCTTTGTTTCAAAATCCCAATCGTTTTTTCCTTTAAAATTAAACTGTTTAAAGTTCTCGAGCCACCGTTTCCTACCCTAAAATTCCTGAATTTTTTTGCCCCAAATCCTCATTTTTTTCCCCCAAAAATTGAGTTTAAAGTGGACCAAAGTGGGCGTGGCCCCTCCATAAGCCCCGCCCCCTTTTACCCTTGACCACGCCCCCAACCCCCATTTCCCACCCTAAAATCCTCATTTTTTTCCCTCCTAAAATCCCAATTTTGGGGTTTTTTTTTCCCCTCAAATCATCATTTTCCACCCCAAAATCTTTTATTTTTTCCTCTTAAAATTTTCATTTTTTCCCTTAAAATCCTGGTTTTTCCTCCTAAAATCCTAATTTTTTCCTTTAAAATCCCCATTTTTTGCTTTTAAATCCTGTTTTTTCTCCTAAAATCTTCATTTTTTGTTCTTAAAATCCTAATTTTTTCCTTTAAAGTTCTCATTTTTAGTCCTAAAATCCTCATTTTTTTCCCCTTAAAATGCTAATTTATTTCCTTTAAATTCTCATTTTTCCTAAAATCCTCATTTTTTCCCTTAAAACCCTCATTTTTTCCTTTAAAATTCTCGTTTTTCCTCCTAAAAAATTTCATTTTTTGTCTTAAAATCCTCGGGTTTTTCCCCCCCTAAAATTTTCATTTTTCATCCTAAAATCCCCTTTTTTCCCCTTAAAATCCTGGTTTTTTTCCCCCTAAAATCTTCATTTTTCCTCCTAAAATCCTCATTTTTTTTCCTAAAATCCTCGTTTTTTCCTTTAAAATCCTCATTTTTCCCCTTAAAATCCTCATTTTTCCTCCTAAAATCTGGATTTTTCCCTTAAAATCCTCATTTTTTTCTCCTAAAATCTTATTTTTTTTCCCTTAAAATATTGGGTTTTTTCTCCTAAAATCCTCATTTTTTATCCCAAAATCCTCATTTTTCCCTTAAAATCCTGGATTGTCCTCCTAAAATCCTCATTTTTCCCTTAAAATCCTCATTTTTTCCTTGAAAATCCTGTTTTTTTTCTCCTAAAATCCTCATTTTTTTCCCTTAAAATCCCAATTTTTTCTCTTTCAAAACTCTGATTTTCTTTTTTTTTTCCCCCCCTCAAAATCCCAGGTTTTTCCCCCCCTAAAATGGGGTTTGGGTGGGTGTGGCTTTGCTGACCCCACCCCTTTAAGCCCCGCCCCTTTAACCCCAGACCACGCCCCCACCCCCCCTTTCCAATTCTAAAATTCCCATTTTTCCTCCTAAAATTCTCATTTTTCTCTGTAAAATCTCAGGTTTTTTTCTATTTCAAAGCGCTGGTTTTTTTCCTTTCAAAATTCCAAATTTTTTCCCCCAAAATTCTGACTTTTTTCCCCCCTAAAAACCCCAATTTTCCCCCTAAAACCCCAATTTTCCCCACTAAAATCCCAATTTTCCCCCCAAAATCCCAATTTTCCCCCTTAAAATTCTCATATTTCTCCTTATAAAATCCTCATTTTTCTCCTATAAAATCCTCATATTTCCCCTTAAAATCCCAATTTTCCCCACCCCAAAATCCCAATTTTTCCCCTAAAATCCTCAGATTTCTTCTTAAAATCCCAATTTTTCCCCCCTAAAATTCTAATTTTCCCCCATAAAATCCTCATGTTTCCCCTTATAAAATCCTCATTTTTTTCTCGTATAAAATCCTCATATTTCCCCTTAAAATCCCAATTTTCCCCCCCAAAAATCCCAATTTTCCCCTCTACAATCCCAATTTCCCCCCTAAAACCCCAATTTTCCCCCAGAAAATCCAAATTTTCCCCCCAAAATCTTCATTTTTTATCCTATAAAATCCTCGTATTTTCCATTAAAATCCCGATTTTCCCCCATAAAATCCCAATTTATCCCCTAAAATCCTCATTTTTTTCCCCCCTAAAATTTTTATTTTTCCCCCTAAATCCCAATTTTCCCTCCAAAAAATCACAAATTTTCCCCCTAAAATCCTGTTTTTCCCCCTAAAACCCCGGGGGGTTTTGCCCCAAATCCCGTTTTTTTGTCCCCAAGCTGTCCCCGAGCTGTCCCTGCTGTCCCTAAGGTGTCCCTGAGGTGTCCCCAAGCTGTCCCTGCTGTCCCCGAGGTGTCCCCGAGCTGTCCCCACTGTCCCCAAGCTGTCCCTGCTGTCCCCAAGGTGTCCCCAAGCTGTCCCTGAGCTGTCCCCAAGGTGTCCCCGAGCTGTCCCTGCTGTCCCCGGGCTGTCCCTGAGCTGTCCCCACTGTCCCCAAGGTGTCCCCAAGCTGTCCCCAGGGTGTCCCCGAGCTGTCCCCGCTGTCCCCAAGGTGTCCCTGAGCTGTCCCCAAGCTGTCTCCCCTGTCCCCGAGCTGTCCCTGCTGTCCCCGAGCTGTCCCTGCTGTCCCCGAGCTATCCCCAAGGTGTCCCCGAGCTGTCCCCAAGCTGTCCCTGCTGCCCCCAAGGTGTCCCCGAGCTGTCCCCGAGCTGTCCCCAAGGTGTCCCTGCTGTCCCCACAGTTCTGGGAGGTGATCAGTGACGAGCACGGCATCGACCCCACGGGCACCTACCACGGGGACAGCGACCTGCAGCTGGATCGCATCAGCGTCTACTACAACGAGGCCACAGGTGGGGACACCTGGGGACACCTGGGGACACTTGGGGACACTTGGGGACAGCTGTCACCCCCCCCCCCCGGGGCTCCTCTGCCCTTCCCTCCCTTCATTGTGTCACTCGTTGTTGGTGGCACTCGGTGGGTGGCTTTTGTCGCTTTCCTGGTGTCACGTCTCTGTTGTGGCTTTGTCACTTTCAGTGTCACTTTGTCACCTCCCCATTGTCACCTGTCCATTGTTTCTTTGCTCGTGTCACCTCCCCTCGGTGTCACCCCCACCGTTGTCACCCTGTCCCCGGTGTCACCCCCCGTGTCACCCTCTCCAGCGTTGTCCCCATCGGTGTCACCTGTCCGTTGTCACCCTGTCCCCGGTGTCACTTCTCCATTGTCATTTTGTCCCCGATGTCATCCCATTGGTGTCACCGTCCTGTCCCCAGTGTCACCTCCCCCCTCCCCGGTGTCACCTTCTTTTGTTGTCATTTCCCCTTTGTTGTCACTTTGTCACCCCCGTGGTGTCACTGCCCGATTTGTCACCCCCTGTGTCACCTTGTCCCTGTCATTGTCAGCTTGTTCCCAGTGTCACCTGTCCATTGTCACCTGTACAGTGTTATCCTGTCCCCAGTGTCACCCCATTGGTGTCACCTTGTCCCCAGTGTCACCCCATTGGTGTCAGCGCCCCCTGGTGTCACCTTCCTTTGCTTGTTGTGACTTTCAGTGTCACTTTGTCACCCCCGTGGTGTCACTGCCTGATTTGTCACCCCCTGTGTCACCTTGTCCCTGTCATTGTCAGCTTGTCCCCAGTGTCATCTGTCCATTGTCACCCCCCTGGTGTCACCTGTCCAGTGATATCCTGTCCCCAGTGTCACCCCATTGGTGTCACACTCCCCCCAGTGTTTCGTGTTCAGTGTCACCCCATGGGTGTCCCCATCCTGTCCCTGGTGTCAGCGCCCCCTGGTGTCACCTTCCTTTGCTTGTCACCTCCTTTGTGACTTTCAGTGTCACTTTGTCACCCCCGTGGTGTCACTGCCTGATTTGTCATTTCCTGTGTCACCTTGTCCCTCTCGTTGTCACCTTGTCCCCAGTGTCACTTGTCCATTGTCACCCGTCCATGGTCACCCCCCCATTGTCACTTGTCCGTTGTCACCTGTCCCCTCCCTGTCCCTGTGTCCCATCCTGGGCTGCTCTGGGGGAGTTTTGGGGTAAATTTGGGGGGATTTTTGGGGATAAATTTGGAGATTTTGGGGCGAATTTGGGGATTTTGGGATGATTTGGAACAAATTGGGGGGGATTTGGGATGATTTTTTGGGTTTTAGGGTGGATTTGGGTTTTTGGGGGATAAATTTGGGGATTTTGGGGTGAATTTGGGAATTTTGGGGATGATTTGGAATAAATTGGGGAGGTTGGGAAAGAATTTTTGGGTTTTTAGGGTAAATTCAGGATTTTTTGAGACTAAATTTGGAGATTTTGGGGTGAATTGGGGAATTTGGGGTGAATTTGGGTAATTTGGGAATTTTGGGGTGAATTTGGGGATATTGGGTTAAATTTGAAATAAATTGGGGGGTTGGGGATGAATTTTTGGGTTTTAGGGTGGTTTGGGGTGAATTTGGGTTTTTTGGGGACAAATTTGGAGATTTTGGGGTGAATTTGGGAATTTGGGGTGAATTTGAAATAAATTGAGGGGTTGGGGATGAAGTTTTGGGTTTTTAAGGTGGCTTGCGGTAAATTTGGGTTCTTTGGGGACAAATTTGGGAATTTTGGGGTGAATTTGGGAATTTTTGGGATAATTTGGAATAAATTGGGGGGGTTGGGAAGAATTTTTGGGTTTTAGGGTAAATTCAGGATTTTTTGAGAATAAACTTGGAGATTTTGGGGGGAATTTGGGGTGGTTTGGGTGGATTTGGGGTGAATTTGGGGATTTGGGGGTGAATTTGAAATAAATTGGGTTGGGGATGAATTTTTGGGTTTTTAAGGTGGTTTGGGGCAAATTTGGGTTCTTTGGGGACAAGTTTGGGAATTTTGGGGTGAATTTGGGAAATTTGGGGTGGTTTGGGTGGATTTTGGGGTGATTTTGGAGATTTTGGGAATTTGGGGGTGATTTGGAATAAATTGGGGGGTTGGGGAGGAATTTTTGGGTTTTGGGGATAAATTTGGGGATTTTGGGGGTGAATTTGGGGGAATTTTGGGGTGGTTTGGGATGAATTTGGGAATTTTGGGGTGAATTTGTGTTTTTTGGGGATAAATTCGGGGATTTTAGGGGTGACTTGGAGGGAATTTTGGGATGGATTTGGGGGGTATTTTGAGGGTTTTGGGTTTTGGGATATTTTTGGGGTGAAATTGGGATTTTGGGGATAAATTTGGGGATTTTAAGGGTGAATTTGGGGGGATTTTGGGGTGGTTTGGGATGGATTTGGGGGAATTTTGAGGTTTTTGGGGTGAAATTGGGGTTTTGGAAATAAATTTGGGGTGAATTTGGAATTTTGGGGTGAATTTAGGATGAGTTTTAAGGGATTTGAGTGATTTTTAGATAATTTTGGGGTGATTTGAGGTAATTTTGGATAATTTCAAATAACTGAACGTTTTAGGATTGGTTTGAGGGGATTTTAGGTGATTTTGGGGTGATTTGAAATATTTTGGGGTATTTTGGGTGGGTTTGAAAGGATTTTTTTGGTGTTTTGGGGGTATTTTATTGGATTTGGGGTAAATTTGGCTTTTTTGGGGGTGAATTTGGCTCTTTTTGGGGTGATTTTTGGTATCATTCCAGGTGTTTTGGGGTAATTTGGGATTTTTTGGGGTGATTCTGGATGTTTTAGGGTAATTTGGGACATTTTTGGGAATTTTTTCGGGGTGATTTGGGACATTTTGGGGACGATTTTGGCTTTTTTGGGGTGATTTTTCCTATTTCTGGGTTAATCCTGAGCATTTTAGGGGCAATTCTGGGGTGGATTTTGGGTATTTTTGGGATAATTTGGGTGTTTTTTGGTAATGTGGGTGTTTTTAGGATAATTCTGGGTACTTTTGGGTCATTTCTGGGGTAATTCCAGGAGTTTTGGGGGAATTTTTGGGGAATTCTGGGTTTTGGGTTAATTCTGGGTGGTTTTGGGGTGACTTTGCTTCTTTTGGGGTAAATTTTGGGATTTTTGGGGTAAATTTTGTGGTTTTTGGGGTGACTCTGCCCATTTTGGGGTAAATTTTCTCATTTTTGGGATCATTTTTCTCATTTTTGGGGTGGATTTTCTTATTTTTGGGGTAACTTTTGGGGTTTTTGGTGAATTTTAGGTGGTAAATCCATACCCAGGGTAATCCTGCTGGCATTGGAGTGAATTTTGGGTTGAATTTTGGGTTTTTTGGTTCATTTTAGGGGGTAAATCCATACCCAGAGCCATCCTGGTGGTTTTGGGGTGAATTTTGGGCTAACTTTTGGGGTTTTTGGTGGATTTTAGGGGGTAAATCCATACCCAAAGCCATCCTGGTGGTTTTGGGGTGAATTTTGGGGTAACTTTTGGGGTTTTTGGTGGATTTTAGGGGGTAAATCCATGCCCAGGGTAATCCTGGTGGTTTTGGGGTAATTTTTGGGTAACTTTTGGGGTTTTGGGGGACTTTTAGGGGGCAAATCCGTGCCCAGGGTAATCCTGGTGATTCTGGGGTGAATTTTGGGTTAAATTTTGGGGTTTTTGGTGGATTTTAGGGGGTAAATCCATACCCAGAGCCATCCTGGTGGCATTGGGGTGAATTTTGGGGTAACTTTTGGGGTTTTTGGTGAATTTTAGGGGGTAAATCCGTGCCCAGAGCCATTCTGGTGGTTTTGGGGTGAATTTTGGGTTAAATTTGGGGGATTTTGGTGAATTTTAGGAGGTAAATTCATACCTAGGCCTATCCTGGTGGTTTTGAGGTGAATTTTGGGTTGAATTTTGGGTTTTTTGGTTCATTTTAGGAGGTAAATTCATACCCAGGGTAATCCTGGTGATTCTGGGGTGAATTTTGGGGTAAATTTTGGGTTTTTTGGTTCATTTTAGGAGGTAAATTCATACCCAAAGCCATCCTGGTGATTCTGGGGTGAATTTTGGGGTAACTTTGGGGGTTTTTGGTGGATTTTAGGGGGTAAATCCATACCCAGGGTAATCCTGGTGATTCTGGGGTGAATTTTGGGGTAAATTTTGGGTTTTTTGGTTCATTTTAGGAGGTAAATTCATACCCAGGCCCATCCTGGTGGTTTTGAGGTGAATTTTGGATTGAATTTTGGGTTTTTTGGTTCATTTTAGGAGGTAAATTCATACCCAGGGTAATCCTGGTGATTCTGGGGTGAATTTTGGGGTAAATTTTGTTGTTTTGGGTGAATTTTAGGGGGTAAATCTGTGCCCAGAGTAATTCTGGTGGTTTTGGGGTGAATTTTGGGGTAACTTTTGGGTTTTTTGGTTAATTTTAGGAGGTAAATCCGTGCCCAGAGCCATCCTGGTGATTCTGGGGTGAATTTTGGGTTAAATTTGGGGGATTTTGGTGAATTTTAGGAGGTAAATTCATGCTTAGGCCCATCCTGGTGGTTTTGAGGTGAATTTTGGATTGAATTTTGGGTTTTTTGGTTCATTTTAGGAGGTAAATTCATACCCAGGGTAATCCTGGTGATTCTGGGGTGAATTTTGGGGTAACTTTTGGGATTTTTGGTTCATTTTAGGAGGTAAATCCATACCCAAAGCCATCCTGGTGATTCTGGGGTGAATTTTGGGGTAACTTTTGGGGTTTTTGGTGGATTTTAGGGGGTAAATACGTGCCCAGGGCCATCCTGGTGGACCTGGAGCCCGGCACCATGGACTCCGTGCGCTCGGGACCCTTCGGGCAAATCTTCCGACCTGACAACTTCGTGTTCGGTGAGTGACACACCTGGGACACCTGGGGGGACACCTGGGACAGCTGTGACACACCTGGGGACACACCTGGGACAGCTGGGGACACACCTGGGGACAGCTGAGACACAGCTGGGACACACCTGGGACACCTGGGACACACCTGGGACACCTGGGGACACACCTGGGGACACACCTGGGGACACACCTGGGGACACACCTGGGACAGCTGGGGACACACCTGGGGACACACTTAAGACAGCTGGGACACACCTGGGACACCTGAGGACACACCTGGGGACAGCTGGGACACACCTGGGACATACCTGGGACACATCTGGGACACCTGGGGACACACCTCGGACAGCTAGGACACACCTGGGGACACACCTGGGACATCTGGGACACCTGGGGGGACAGCTGGGGACACACCTTGGGACAGCTGGGGACACACCTGTTACACCTGGGGACAGCTGTGACACACCTGGGACACCTGGGGACACACCTGAGACACGTGGGGACACACCTGGGACAGCTGAGACACGGCTGGGACACACCTGGGGACAGCTTTGGACAGCTGGGACACATCTAGGGGGTTCCTGGGACACACCTGGGAGACACCTGGGGACATCTGGACACACGTGGGGACATCTGAGGGCTCCTGAGATAGCTGGGACACACCTGGGGAACTTGGGGATACACCTGGGGACACGTAGGACACACCTGAGGGACATTTGGGACACACCTGGAGCATCCTGGGATAGCTGGGACACATTTAGGGACACCTGGGACACACCTGGGGACAGCTGGGGGCTCCTGGGACACACCTGGGATATCTGGGAACATTTGGGACCCTCCTGGGGACAGGTGGCACACCTGGGACATTCTTGGGGACACCTGGGGATACCTGGGGACTTCTGGGACACTCCTGGGAGAGAGCTTGGGACACCTGGGAGGTAACTGGGACACGCTGGGGACATTTGGGGACACAACCATGGGCTCCTGGAACACATCTGGGGACACCTGGAGACACCTGGGGACACCTGAGAGCTCCTGAGGGATATTGGGACACACCTGGGGACATTTGGGGATACCTGGGGACACACCTGGGGACACACCTGGGACAGCGGGGTGGTGGCCTCAGGGGACAGCAGGGCCCCAAAGGGGAGGTGAAGGTCCCCAGGTGTCCCCAAGGTGGGGCTGGAGGCCCCCAGGTGTCCCTCCAAGGTAAATTTGAAGGTTCTCAGGTGTCCCCAAGGTGGAGTTGAAGGTCCCCAAAGACGATTTGAGAGTCCCCAAAAATGGTTTGAGGGTCCCCAAAGGTGGTTTAAGGTCCCCAAAAATTGTTTGAAGCTCCCCAAGACAGTTGGAATCTCCCAAATGCCATTTTAAGGTCTCTAAAGGTGATTTGAAAGTCCCTAAGACGGTTTGAAGCTCCCAAATGCCATTCAAACGTCCCCAAAAACGATTTGAAGGTCCCCAAAAGCGATTTCAGGTTCCCAAATGCCATTTAAAGGTCCCCAAAAGTGGTTTAAAGGTCTCTAAAGGTGATGTAAAGCTCACAAATGTCATTTGAAGGTCCCCAAAAATGGTTTGAAGGTTCCCAAAATGGTTTGAAGCTCCCAAATGCCATTTTTAGGTCCCCAAAAACGGTTTGAAGGTCCCAAATGCCATCTTAAGGTCTCCACATGCGATTAGAATGTCCCCAAGACAGTTCAAAGCTCCCAGATGCCATTTAAGGTCCCCAAAAGCGATTTGAAGCTCCCCAAAGTGGTTTGAAGCTCCCAGATGTCATTTTAAGGTCCCCAAAACAGTTTGAAGCTCCCAAATGCCATTTAAAGGTCCCCAAAGGTGATTTAAAGCTCACAAATGTCATTTAAAGGTCCCCAAAAATCATTTGAGGCTCCCCAAGATGATTTGAAGCTCCCAAATGCCATTTTAAGGTCCCCAAAAACGATTTGAAGGTCCCCAAAATGATTTGGAAGTTCCAAAGACAGTTCAAAGCTCCCAAATGCCATTTTGAGGTCCCCAAAAGTGATTTAAAGGTCCTTAAAGGTGATTTGAAGCTCACAAATGCCATTTTAAGGTCCCCACAAATGGTTTGAAGGTTCCCAAAATGGTTTGAAGCTCCCAAATGTCATTTAAACATCCCCAAATATGATTTGAGGCTCCCCAAGATGCTTTGAAGCTCCCAAATGTTGTTTAAAGATCTCCAGAAATGATTTGAGGCTTCCCAAAACGATTTGAGGCTCCCCGAAGTGATTTGAAGCTCCCAAATGTGATTAGAAGGTCCCCAAGACAGTTCAAAGCTCCCAAATGCCATTTTGAGGTCCCCAAAGGTGATTTGAGGCTCCCCAAGATGATTTGAAGGTCCCTAAAAACGATTTGAAGGTCCCCAAGATGGTTTGAAGCTCCCAAATGTGATTAGAATGTCCCCAAAGGTGATTTTAGCCTTCCCAAAACGGTTTGAAGTTCCCAAATGCCATTTTGAGGTCCCCAAAGGTGATTTAAGGGTCCCTAAGACAGATCAAAGCTCCCAAATGCCATTTAAAGGTCCCCAAAAACTATTTTAAGCTCCCTAAGATGGTTTGAAGCTCCCAAATGCCATTTAAACGTCCCCAAAAATGATCTGAAGGTCCCCAAGACAGTTTGGAGCTCCCAGATGCCATTTTAAGGTCCCCAAAAGTGATTTGAAAGTCCCCAAAAATGATTTGGAAGTCCCCAAGACAGTTCAAAGCTCCCAAATGCCATTTTGAGGTCCCCAGAAATGATTTTAGCCTTCCCAAAACGGTTTGAAGCTCCCAAATGTCATTTAAAGGCCCCCAAATATGATTTGAGGCTCCCCAAGATGCTTTGAAGGTCCCCAAAAACGATTTGAAGGTCCCCAAAGTGGTTTGAAGCTCCCAAATGTTATTTGAAGGTCCCCAAAGGTGATTTAAAGCTCACAAATGTCATTTAAAGGTCCCCAAAAATCATTTGAGGCTCCCCAAAATGATTTGAAGCTCCCAAATTCCATTTAAAGGTCCCCAAAGGTGATTTAAAGGTCCCTAAAGGTGATTTAAAGCTCCCAAATGTCATTTAAGGGTCCCTAAAGGTGATTTAAAGCTCACAAATGTCATTTAAAGGTCTCCAGAAATGATTTGAGGCTCCCCAATATAATTTGAAGCTCCCGAATTCCGTTCCAAGACCCCTCCCAACCCTTTCCACCCCATTTTTTTTCCCTCCTCTCCCTCCAGGCCAAAGCGGTGCCGGCAACAACTGGGCCAAGGGTCACTACACGGAGGGCGCCGAGCTGGTGGACTCGGTGCTGGACGTGGTTCGCAAAGAGGCCGAGAGCTGCGACTGCCTGCAGGGCTTCCAGCTCACACATTCCCTGGGCGGCGGCACCGGCTCGGGCATGGGCACGCTGCTCATCTCCAAGATCCGCGAGGAGTATCCCGACCGCATCATGAACACGTTCAGCGTGGTGCCGTCGCCCAAGGTGTCGGACACGGTGGTGGAGCCGTACAACGCCACGCTGTCGGTGCACCAGCTGGTGGAGAACACGGACGAGACGTACTGCATCGACAACGAGGCGCTCTACGACATCTGCTTCCGCACGCTCAAGCTGACCACGCCCACCTACGGCGACCTCAACCACCTGGTGTCGGCCACCATGAGCGGCGTCACCACGTGCCTGCGCTTCCCCGGGCAGCTCAACGCCGACCTGCGCAAGCTGGCCGTCAACATGGTGCCCTTCCCGCGGCTGCACTTCTTCATGCCGGGCTTCGCGCCGCTGACGTCGCGGGGCAGCCAGCAGTACCGCGCCCTCACCGTGCCCGAGCTCACCCAGCAGGTGTTCGACGCCAAGAACATGATGGCGGCCTGCGACCCGCGGCACGGCCGCTACCTCACCGTGGCCGCCGTCTTCCGCGGCCGCATGTCCATGAAGGAGGTGGACGAGCAGATGCTCAACGTGCAGAACAAGAACAGCTCCTACTTCGTGGAGTGGATCCCCAACAACGTGAAGACGGCCGTGTGCGACATCCCGCCGCGCGGCCTCAAGATGGCCGTCACCTTCATCGGCAACAGCACGGCCATCCAGGAGCTCTTCAAGAGGATCTCGGAGCAGTTCACGGCCATGTTCCGCCGCAAGGCCTTCCTGCACTGGTACACGGGCGAGGGCATGGACGAGATGGAGTTCACCGAGGCCGAGAGCAACATGAACGACCTCGTGTCCGAGTACCAGCAGTACCAGGACGCCACGGCCGAGGAGGAGGAGGATTTCGGCGAGGAGGCCGAAGAAGAGGCCTGAGGGTCGTCCCTTCCCCTTCCCCTTCCTGCTGTGCTGTCCCAGGGAGGCGTCAACCGGCGGGCGGCGCCTTCGGTGTCATCGTCCTTCGTCATCGTCGTCATCGGCGGCGGCGGCAGCGGAGTTCCCACCTGACCTTCATCATCATCAACCTGGAAGAGTCCCCAGCCTTCATCATCATCATCATCGTCAACCTGGAAGAGTCCCCAGCCAAGAGTCCCCAGCCTTCATCATCATCAACCTGGAGGAGTTCCCAGCCTTCATCATCGTCATTATCAACCTGGAAGAGTTCCCAGCCTTCATCATCATCGTTTTCGAAGAGTCCCCAGCCTTCAGCGCTGTCCTCAAAGTCCTCAACCTTCATCATCGTCACTATGGAAGAGTTCCCAGCCTTCATCATCATCATCATCAACCTGGAAGAGTCCCCAGCCTTGAGTGCTGTCCTCAAAGTCCTCAACCTTCATCATCATCAACCTGGAGGAGTTTCCAGCCTTCATCATCATCAGCCTGGAGGAGTTCCCAGCCTTCATCATCGTCATCATCAACCGGGAAGAGTCCTCAACCTTCATCATCATCACCCTGGAAGAATCTCCAGCCTTCATCATCTTCAAAGAGTCTCCAGTCTTGATTGTGGTCAGAGCTCCCAATTCTGGTCGTCTTCATCCTTGAAGAGTCTCCAACCTTCATCATCATCATCGTCAGAGTTCCCAGCCTTCATCATCATTGAAGATTCCCTAGCCTTCATCATCCTTGAAGAATCTCCAGCCTTCATCATCGTCAAGAGTTCCCAGCCTTCATCATCCTGAAGAGTCCCCAGGGTTCGTCACCATCATCATCCTCCCGAGGTTCTTGGCCTTCATCCTCCTCCTCCTCAGAGCCTCCAGGAGCTCCAGGCCTTCATCCTGCTCCTTGGAGAGTCTTTGACCTTCATCATCCTCTGCGTGGGAAGAATTTCAGAGAGCCCCTGACCTTCATCCTCATCATGGAAGAGTTTCTGACCGTCATCATCCTCATCATGGAAGAGCCTCCAAGAGTTTCTGACCTTCGTCATCCTCATCATGGAAGAGCCTCCAGGAGTTTCTGACCTTCATCATCCTCATCCTCCCCTCCCCCGCTGCCACCGCGGCCCCTCCCCCCCCACCCCCTCCTCCATTTTTCCCCTTTTTTTTTCTCTCCTTTTTTCCCAATTTTTTGTTCATTTTTTTGTTTCTTTTTCCCTCTTTTTTTTTTTTTTTATCTTTTTCCCCCTTTTTTTGTCGTTTTCTCCCATTTTTGCTTCATTTTCTCCTTTTTTTTCCCCTCCATTTTTAGTCTCACACTTTCCATAATTTTCCCCTTTTTTTTCTTAATTTTTGGTTTTTCCCCTCATTTTTGCTCCTTTTTTCCAATTTTTTCTCTTTTCTCCCCATTTTTGGCCTCTCTCAGCCCAATTTCATTCCTTTTTTTCCAACTTTTGCTTCATTTTTCCCAATTTTTGGTTCCTTTTTTTCCAATTTTAGGTTCCTTTTTCCCAATTTTTGCTCATTTTCCCTCATTTTGGGGTCGCATTCCTCAGTTTTTATTCATTTTTTTCCCCCAATTTTCATCCGTTTTCCCCAATTTTTGGTTCATTTTTTTCCACATTTTTTTCATTTTCCCCCAATTTTTAAATTTTCCCCATTTTTCTCATTTTTCCCCCATTTTTGTCAATTTTTCCCCATTTTTGTCCATTTTTGCTTCATTTTCCCCCATTTTTCGTTCGTTTTTCCTCATTTTTTGTCCCATTTTTTCCCAATTTTTTCTCCATTTCTCCCAAATTTTCTCCATTTTTCCCAATTTCCCTCCTTTTCTCCCCAATTTCCATCCCTGTTCCCGTTTTTGGATCGTTTTTGGATTTTTTGTTTTGTTTTGGGTTTTTTTTGTTTGTTTTTTTGTTTGTTTTTTTCCCATTTTTTTCGTTTTTCATATTGAAAAGTCGCCCCCGGGTCCGGAATAAACTCGGGATGGAAAAGCCACCAAAAGTGTCACCTGTGTCACCTGTGGGGTCACCTGGGTGGGTTTTGGGGTCACCTGAGGGTCCCCAGTGTCACCTGGGTCATCTCTGGGGTCACCTGTGTCACCTCCAGGGTCACCTGAGGGTCCCAAATGTCACCCGGGGGTCACTTTGGGGTCACCTGAGAGGTTCTGGTGTCACCTCCTGGGTCACCTGGGTGGGTTTTGGGGTCACCTGGGTCACCTGTGGGGTCACCTGAGGGTCCCCAATGTCACCTGCAGGGTCCTGGGGCCACTTTGAGGCCACCTGGGGAGGTCTGGGTGTCACCTGAGAGTCCCCAGTGTCACCTGTGAGGTCACCTGTGCAGGTTTTGGGGTCACCTGGGGGTCCCCTGTGTCACCTACAGGGTCCTGGGGTCACTTTAAGGCCACCTGGGGAGGTTTGAATGTCACCTGTGTCACCTCCTGGGTCACCTGTGGGGTCACCTGGGCGGGTTTTGGAGTCACCTGAGGGTCCCCTGTGTCACCTTCCGGGTCACCTGGAGGGGATTGGAGTCACCTGGGGTCACCTGAGGGTCCCCAATGTCACCTGGGTCACCTGTGGGGTCACCTGTGCAGGTTTTGGGGTCACCTGGGGGTCCCCAGTGTCACCTGCAGGGTCCCAGGGTCACTTTAAGGCCACCTGAGAGGATCTGGGTGTCACCTGAGAGTCCCCAGTGTCACCTGGGTCACCTCCTGGATCACCTGTGTCACCTCTGGGGTCACCTGAGGGTCCCCAATGTCACCTGGGTCACCTGTGGGGTCACCTGGGGGTCCCCAATGTCACCTGCAGGGTCCTGGGGTCACTTTGAGGCCACCTGGGAGGGTCTGGGTGTCACCTGAGAGTCCCCAGTGTCACCTCCTGAGTTACCTGTGTCACTTCTGGGGTCACCTGAGGGTCCCCAGTGTCACCTGGGTTACCTCTGGGCTCACCTGGGTCACCTGTGGGGTCACCTGGGCGGGTTTTGGGGTCACCTGGGGGTCCCCAATGTCACCTGCAGGGTCCCAGGGTCACTTTAAGGCCACCTGAGAGGATCTGGGTGTCACCTGAGAGTCCCCAGTGTCACCTGTGTCACTTCTTCTGTCACCTGGTCACCTTTGGGTCACCTGGGTCATCTCCTGGGTCACCTGGGCAGGTTTTGGGGTCACCTGGGGGTCCCCAGTGTCACCTGCAGGGTCCTGGGGTCACTTTAAGGCCACCTGGGAGGGTCTGGGTGTCACCTGGGTCACTTCCTGGGTCACCTGTGAGGTCACTTGTGTCACTTCTGGGGTCACCTGAGGGTCCCCAATGTCACCTGGGTCACCTTTTCTGTCACCTGTGTCACCTGGGTTACCTCTGGGGTCACCTGGGCGGGTTTTGGGGTCACCTGGGGGTCCCTAGTGTCACCTGCAGGGTCACCTGGGCGGGTTTTGGGGTCACCTGAGGGTCCTAAATGTCACCCGGGGGTCACTTTGGGGTCACCTGAGAGGTTCCAGTGTCACCTCCTGGGTCACCTGGAGGGGACTGGAGTCACCTGTGTCACCTGAGAGTCCCCAGTGTCACCTGTGTCACCTCCTGGGTCACCTGGGGGGGTTGTGGGGTCACCTGGGGGGTCCCCGTGTCCCCTCCTGGGGGTCTCCAATGTCACCTGGGAGGGGTTGGTGTCACCTGTGTCACCTCCCGGGTCACCTGAGGGTCCCCAGTGTCACCTGGGGGTCACTTTGGGGTCACCTGTGTCATCTGAGGCATCTCCGTGTCCCCTCCTGGAGGTCTCCAGTGTCACCTGAGGGTCCCCAGTGTCACTTTGGGGTCACCTAGGGGGGTCTTGGTGTCACCTGGGTCACCTGGGGGTCACCTGGAGGGGTCCCTGATGTCCCCACGGTGTCCCCAACCCCCCCTTGGTGGCTCTGGCAGTGACAGCGTGGGAATGTCACTGGTTGGGGACACTTTGGGTGGCACTGGACGGGCGTGGGGACACCGGGGGGTGGCACTTTGGGGACATTTTGGGGACAAGGTGGCACTGGAAGGGCATGGGGACACCAGGGGGTGGCACTTTGGGGACAGTGACATTGGGGGTGGTGGCACCTTGGGGACAGTGACGTTGGGGGGGTGGCACCTTGGGGACAGTGACATTGGGGGTGGTGGCACCTTGGGGACACTTGGGGACAGGGTGACATCCACGGGTGGCACTTTGGGGACACTTCAGGGACAAGGTGGCATCTTGGGGACGCTGCAGGAGTGGTGGCACTTCAAGGACACAGCGACACTGCAGTGGTGGCACTTTGGGGACATTTTATTGGCAGGGTGACACCGGGGGTGGTGGCACCACGGGGACACGGTGACACTGCAGTGGCGACACCTTGGGGACACTTCGGGGCGGTGGTGGCACCTTGGGGACGCCCTGAGGACGTGGTGACATCCAGGGGTGGCACTGCAGGGCGGTGGCACCTCGGGGACACTTTGGGGACGCGGTGGCAGCAGAGTGGTGGCACCTCGGGGACACTTTATTGACACGGTGGCGCTGCAGTGGTGGCACTCTGAGGACAATTTGGGGACATGATGGCACCTCGGGGACACTGCAGGGACATGATGACATTTGGGGGTGGCACTTTGGGGACATTTCAGGGACACTTTGGGGACATTTCATGGACACTTTGGGGACATTTCAGGGACACGATGACATTCGGGGGTGGCACTTTGGGGACCAGGTGACACTTCTGGGTCACTGCCAGGGGGTGGTGGCACCTTGGGGACACTTTGGGGACATTTCGGGGACATTTCATGGACACGATGACATTTGGGGGTGGCACTTTGGGGACATTTCAGGGACACTTCTGGGTGACAGTGTTTCATGGGACACTGGTGACATTCGGGGACACGATGACATTTGGGGGTGGCACTTTGGGGACATTTCGGGGACACGATGACATTCGGGGGTGGCACCTTGGGGACATTTCAGGGACACTTTGGGGACATTTCAGGGACACGATGACATTTGGGGACATTTCAGGGACACGATGACATTCGGGGGTGGCACTTTGGGGACACGCTGACGCTGCAGCGGTGGCACTTTGGGGACATGCAAGGCCTGGTGGCACTTGGGTGGCACTTGGGGACACTTTGGTGTCGCTGGGGGTTGGTGGCACTTCGGGGACATTTTTGGTGTCACTGGGAGGCGGCGGCGCTCAGGGACACTTTGGGGACATTTGGGGACATTTTGGGGACATTTGGGGACGTCCTGGCGGCTCCGGCGCCGCCCTCGGGTTCAGTCGGGGTCACCTGAGGGGACAAAGGGGACCGGGGGTGGCACCAGGGCCCCAAAATCCCCAAAATTCGCCCCAAAATTCACCTGGGACCCCCCAAATTCTTCCCAGGATCCCCAAAATTCACCTGGGACCCAAAATCCCCCAAATCCGCCCCAAAATCCCCCCAAACCTCACCTGGGACACCCAAATCCCATCCAGGACCCCCCAAAATCCCCCAAATTTACCCCAAAATCCACCTGGGACCCCAAAATCTCCCAAAATCCACCTGGAACTGCCAAAATCCACCTGGGACCTCAAAATCCCCCAAATTTACCCCAAAATCCACCTGGGACCCCCAAACCTCACTGGGAACCCCCCAAAATCCCCTCAGGGACCCCAAATTCCCCCAAAATTCCCCCTAAATCCCCTCCAACCTCACCTGGGACCCCCCAGATTCCCCTGGAACCTCCCAAAATCCCCCAAATTTCCCCCAAATCCCCCCTGGGACCCCCCAAAATCCCCCCCAAATTTCACCTGGGACCCCCCAAATTTCCCCTATATCTCACCTGGGACCCCCCAAACGCCCCAAAATCCCCCCAAATCTCACCTGGGACCCCCAAAATCCCCCCCAAATCCCCCCAAATTTCACCTGAGACCCCCCCAAATTCCCCTGGGACCCCCCAAAATCCCCCCAAATTTCCCCCAAATCCCCCCTGAGACCCCCCCCAAACCCCCCAAAATCCCCCCCAAATCTCACCTGGGACCCCCCAAAATCCCCCAGATCTCACCTGGGAACACCCAAACACCCCAAATCCCCCCTGGGACCCCCCAAATTTCACCTGGGACCCCCCAAATTTCCCCTAAATCTCACCTGGCACCCCCAAAATCCCCCCCAAATCCCCCCAGTTTTCACTTGGGATCCCCCAAATCCCCCAAATTTTCCCCAAACCTCACCTGAGACCCCCAAAATCCCCCCCAAATCTCGCCTGGGACCCCCCAAAACCCCCAAAATCCCCCCAAAATCGCCCCCAAATCCCCCGAACCTCACCTGGGACCCCCCAAAATCCCCCCAAATTTCCCCCAAATCCCCCCTGGGACCCTCCCCAAACCCCCCAAAATCCCCCCCAAATCTCACCTGGGACCCCCCAAATTCCCCTGGGACCTCCCAAAATCCCCCAAATTTTCCCCAAATCCCCCCTGGGACCCCCCAAAATCCCCCCCAAATCCCCCCTGGGACCCCTCCAAACGCCCCCAAATCCCCCCCAAATCTCACCTGGGACCCCCCAAAATCCCCCAGATCTCACCTGGGAACACCCAAACACCCCAAATCCCCCCTGGGACCCCCCAAATTTCACCTGGGACCCCCCAAATTTCCCCTAAATCTCACCTGGCACCCCCAAAATCCCCCCCAAATCCCCCCAGTTTTCACTTGGGATCCCCCAAATCCCCCAAGTTTTCCCCAAATCTCACCTGGGACCCCCCAAAACCCCCAAAATCGCCCCCAAATCCCCCGAACCTCACCTGGGACACCCCCAAATCCCCCCCAAATCTCACCTGTGACCCCCAAAATCCCCCCAAATTTCCTCCAAAATCCCCCTGGAAACCCCAAATCCCCCAAATCTCACCTGGGACCCCCAAAATCTCCCCCAAACCCCCCCAAATTTCACCTGAGACCCCCCCAAATTCCCCTGGGACCCCCCAAATCCCCCAAATTTTCCCCGAATCTCACCTGGGACCCCCCAAAATCCCCCCAAATCCCCACTGGGACCCCCCCCAGACCCCCCACTAGCTCCCCCAAATCTCACCTGGGACCCCCCAAATTCCCCTGGAACCCCCCAAAATCCCCCAAATCCCCCCTGAGACCCCTCCAAATCCCCCCCAAATTTCACCTGGGACCCCCCAAATTTCCCCTAAATCTCACCTGGCGCCCCCAAAATCCCCCCCCAAATCCCCCCAGTTTTCACTTGGGACCCCCCAAATCCCCCAAGTTTTCCCCAAACCTCACCTGAGACCCCCAAAATCCCCCCCAAATCTCGCCTGGGACCCCCAAAATCTCCCAAATTTCCTCCAAAATCCCCCCTGGAAAACCCAAATCCCCCCCAAATTTTCCCCCAAATCTCACCTGGGACCCCCAAAATCTCCCCCAAATCCCCCCAAATTTCACCTGAGACCCCCCCAAATTCCCCTGGGACCCCCCAAATCCCCCAAATTTTCCCCGAATCTCACCTGGGACCCCCCAAAATCCCCCCAAATCCCCCCTGGGACCCCCCCCAAATCCCCCAAAATCCCCCCCAAATCTCACCTGGGACCCCCAAAATCTCCCAAATTTCACCTGGGACTCCCAAAATCCCCCCCAAATTTCATCTGGGAATCCCCAAACCCCCCAAAATCCCCTCCAAATCTCACCTGGGACCCCCCAAAGTCCCTCAGATCTCACCTGGGACCCCCCAAACGCCCCAAAATCCCCCCAAATCTCACCTGGGACCCCCAAAATCCCCCCCAAATCCCCCCAAATTTCACCTGAGACCCCCCCAAATTCCCCTGGGACCCCCCAAAATCCCCCCAAATTTCCCCCAAATCCCCCCTGAGACCCCCCCCAAACCCCCCAAAATCCCCCCCAAATCTCACCTGGGACCCCCCCAAAATCCCCCAGATCTCACCTGGGAACACCCAAACACCCCAAATCCCCCTGGGACCCCCCAAATTTCACCTGGGACCCCCCAAATTTCCCCTAAATCTCACCTGGCACCCCCAAAATTCCCCCCCAAACCCCCCCAGATCTCACTTGGGATCCCCCAAATCCCCCAAATTTTCCCCAAACCTCACCTGAGACCCCCAAAATCCCCCCCAAATCTCGCCTGGGACCCCCCAAAACCCCCAAAATCCCCCCAAAATCGCCCCCAAATCCCCCGAACCTCACCTGGGACCCCCCCAAATCCCCCCCAAATCTCACCTGTGACCCCCAAAATCCCCCCAAATTTCCTCCAAAATCCCCCTGGAAACCCCAAATCCCCCAAATCTCACCTGGGACCCCCAAAATCTCCCCCAAATCCCCCCAGATTTCACCTGAGACCCCCCCAAATTCCCCTGGGACCCCCCAAATCCCCCAAATTTTCCCCGAATCTCACCTGGGACCCCCCAAAATCCCCCCAAATCCCCACTGGGACCCCCCCCAGACCCCCCAAAATCCCCCCCAAATCTCACCTGGGACCCCCAAAATCTCCCAAATTTCACCTGGGACTCCCAAAATCCCCCCCAAATTTCATCTGGGACCCCCCAAACGCCCCAAAATCCCCCCAAATCTCACCTGGGACCCCCAAAATCCCCCCCAAATCCCCCCAAATTTCACCTGAGACCCCCCCAAATTTCACCTGTGACCCCCAAAATCCCCCCAGATTTCCCCCAAATCCCCCCCAAAAGTCCCCCAAATCCCCCCCAAAAGTCCCCCAAATCCCCCCTGGGAGCCCCCGAAATCCCCCAAATCTTACTTGGGACACCCCAAACCCCCCAAAATCCCCCCCCGAAAATCCCCCAAATCTCACCTGGGAGCCCCTGGCCAAGGCCCCCACGGTCCCCGGCAGCCTCGTGACCAAATCCAGAATTTCCGAGGGAATTTTGGCGACGCCGACGTCCCCGGAGCCGCCCACGAGCGTCACCCGGCGCGTCCCCAGCAGGGGCTGGGCCACTGCCTCGGCCACCTGCCAACCCAAATCCCCCAAATCAGCCCCAAAATCGGCCCCAAATCCCCAAAATTCACCTCAAAATCCCAAAATCAGCCCCAAAATCAGCCCCAAAATCCCAAATCCCACTCCCAAAATCGACCCCAAAATCCCAAGTCCTGGCCCCAAAATCAGCCTCAAAATCAGCCCCAAAATTGGCTCCAAAATCGTCCCCAAAATCCCAAATCCCAGCCCCAAATTCAGCCCCAAAATCAGCTCCAAATCAGTCCCCAAAATCAGTCCCAAAATGCCAAATCCCAGCCTCAATCCCAGCCCCAAAATCGGCCCCAAAATTCACCTCAAAATCCCCAAATCGGCCCCAAAATCCCAAAATCAGCCCCAAAATCCCAAAATCACCCCCAAAATCAGCTCCAAATCAGTCTCAAAATCCCAAATCCCAGCCCCCAAAATTGGACCTGAAATCTGCTGTGACATCAGCCCCGAAGCCCCAACTCTGAGTCCCAAAATGCCCAAATCCCAGCCCCAAAATCCAAAATCCCAGCCCCAAATCTCAGCCCCAAAATCAGCCCCAATCCCAAAAATCCCAAAATCTCAAACCCCACGAGCGTCACCCGGCGCGTCCCCAGCAGGGGCTGGGCCACCACCTCGGCCACCTGCCAACCCAAATCCCCAAAAGCCCCAAAATCCAAAAATCAGCCCCAAAATCAGAAATCCCAGTCCCAAAATCAGCCCTGAAATCGACCCCAAAATCAGCCCCAAATTCCCAAATCAGCCCCAAAATCGACCCCAAAATCCCAAATCCCAGCCCCAAAATCAGCCCCAAAATCAGTCCCAAAATGCCGAATCCCAGCCTCAATCCCAGCTCTAAAATCGTCCCCAAAATCCCAAATCCCAACCCCAAAATCAGCTCCAAAATCCCCAAAATCGGCCCCAAAATTCACCTCAAAATCACAAAATCTGCCTCAAAATCCACCCCAAATCCCCAAAATCAGCCTCAAAATCGACCCTAAAATCGGCATCAAAATCCGCCCCAAAATTGGCTCCAAAATCAGCCCCAAAACCCCAACTCTGAGCCCCAAAATCAGCCCCAATCCCAAAAATCCCACACCCAGGCTCAAAATCCCAAATCCCAGCCCCAAATCCCCCCCCCCCCCCCCCCCCCCCCCCCCCCTCCCCCCCACTCCCTCACCCACCCACCCCCCCCCCACCCCCACCCCACCCACCCCCCCCCCCAACCACCCACCCACCCCACTCCACCACCCAAAACCCCCCCAATCAGCCCTGAAATCCCAAAATCGGCCCCAAAATCCCAAACCCCACGAGCGTCACCCGGCGCGTCCCCAGCAGGGGCTGGGCCACCGCCTCGGCCACCTGCCAACCCAAATCCCCAAAGTCAGCCCCAAAATCCCCAAAATCAGCCCCAAAATCGGCCCCAAATCCCCAAAATTCACCTCAAAATCACAAAATCAGCCCCAAAATCCCAAATCCCAGTCCCAAAATCAGCCCTGAAATCAACCCCAAAATTGGCCCCAAATTCCCAAAATCAGCCCCAAAATCGACCCCAAAATCCCAAATCCCAGCCCCCAAATCAGCCCCAAATCCCCAAAGTCAGCCCCAAAATCGGCCCCAAAAGTCACCTCAAAATCCCAAAATCAGCCCCAAAATCCCAAATCCCAGACCCAAAATCCCAAAGTCAGCCCCAAAATCACAAAATCTGCCCCAAAATCCCAAATCCCAGCCCCCAAAATTGGCCCCGAAATCTGCTGTGAAATCAGCCCCGAAAGCCCAACTCCAAGCCCCAAAATCAGCCCCAATCCCGAAAATCCCAAATCCCAAAATCCCAAATCTCAGCCTCAATATCAGCCTCAAAATCAACCCTAAAATCAGCATCAAAATCGGCCCCAAAATCCCAAATCAGCCCCAAAATCCCAAACCCCACGAGCGTCGCCCGGCGCGTCCCCAGCAGGGGCTGGGCCACCGCCTCGGCCACCTGCCAACCCAAATCCCCAAAAGCCCCAAAATCCAAAAATCAGCCCCAAAATCAGAAATCCCAGTCCTAAAATCAGCCCCGAAATCGACCCCAAAATCAGCCCCAAATTCCCAAATCAGCCCCAAAATCGACCCCAAAATCCCAAATCCCAGCCCCAAAATCAGCCCCAAAATCAGTCCCAAAATGCCGAATCCCAGCCTCAATCCCAGCTCTAAAATCGTCCCCAAAATCCCAAATCCCAACCCCAAAATCAGCTCCAAAATCCCCAAAATCGGCCCCAAAATTCACCTCAAAATCACAAAATCTGCCCCAAAATCCACCCCAAATCCCCAAAATCAGCCTCAAAATCGACCCTAAAATCGGCATCAAAATCCGCCCCAAAATTGGCTCCAAAATCAGCCCCAAAATCAGCTCTGAAATCCCAAATTCAGCCCCAAAATCAGCTCCAAACCAGTTTCTAAAATCAGCTCCAAAATCAGTCCTGAATTCCCAAATCCCAGCTTCAATCCCAGCCCCTAAATCGGCCTCAAAATCCCAAATCCCAGCCCCAAAATCGGCCCCAAAATCAGCCAAAAATCTGCCCCAAAATTGGCCCCAAATCCCCAGAACCAGCCCTGAAATCCCAAATTCCAGCCCCAAATTCCAGCTCCAAATCCCAGCCCCAAAATCCCAAATCCCAGCTCCAAAACAGGCCCCAAAATCCACCCTGAAATGGCCCCAAATCAGCCAAAAATCGGCCCCAAAATCCACCCCAAATCCCCAGAATCAGCCACAAAATTCCAGCCCCAAATTCCAGCTCCAAAATCCCAGCCCCAAAATCCCAAATTCTGGTCCCAAAATCAGTCCCAAAATCCAAAAAATCAGCCCCCAAATCAGCCCTGAAATCCCAAAATCAGCCCCAAATCCCCAAACCCCACGAGCGTCACCCGGCGCGTCCCCAGCAGGGGCTGGGCCACCGCCTCGGCCACCTGCCAACCCAAATCCCCAAAGTCAGCCCCAAAATCAGCCCCAAAATTGGCCCCAAATCCCCAAAATTCACCTCAAAATCACAAAATCAGCTCCAAAATCCAAAAATAAGCCCCAAAATCAGCCCCAAATCCCCAAAGTTCACTTCAAAATCCCCAAATCAGCCCCAAAATCCCAAAATCAGCCCCAAAATTCACCTCAAAATCACAAAATTGGCTCCAAATTCCCAAAATCAGCCCCAAAATCCCAAATCCCAGACCCAAAATTGGCCCCAAATCAGCCCCAAAATCGGCTCCAGAATCCCAAATCTCAACCCCAAAATCAGCCCCAAAATCCCCAAAATCAGCCCCAAAATCCAAAAATTGGCCCCAAATTCCCAAAATCAGCCCCAAAATCGATCCCAAAATCCCAAATCAGCCCCAAAATCGGCCTCAAAATCGACCCTAAAATCAGCATCAAAATCCGCCCCAAAATTGGCTCCAAAATCAGCCCCAAAATCCCAAATCCCAGCCCCAAATTCAGCCCCAAATCCCAAAATCAGCCCCAAAATCAGCCCCAGTCCCAAAATCCCAAATCCCAGCCTCAATCCCAGCCCCAAATTCGGCCCCAAATCAGCCAAAAATCGGCCCCAAACTCCACCCCCAATCACAAAAATCTGCCCCAAAATTGGCCCCAAATCCCCAGAACCAGCCCTGAAATCCCAAATCCCAGCCCCAAATCCCAGCCCCAAAATCCCAAATCTCAGCCCCAAATCCCAAAATCAGCCCCAAAATTCACCTCGAAATCCCAAAATCAGTCCCAAAATCAGCCCCAAATCCCCGAAGTTCACCCCAAAATCCCAAAATCAGCCCCTAAATCGACCCCAAAATCCCAAAATTGGCCCCAAATTCCCAAAATCAGCCCCAAAATCAACCCCAAAATCCCAAATCCCAGCCCCAAAATCAACCCCAAAATCCCAAATCCCAGCCCCCAAATCCCCAAAATCAGCTCCAAAATCCCCAAAATTCACCTCAAAATCACAAAATCAGTCCCAAATTCCCAAAACCAGCCCCAAAATCGATCCCAAAATCCCAAATCAGCCTCAAAATCGACCCTAAAATCAGCATCAAAATCCGCCCCAAAATTGGCTCCAAAATCAGCCCCAAAATCCCAAATCCCAGCCCCAAAATGAGCTCTGAAATCCCAAATTCAGCCCCAAAATCAGCTCCAAATCAGTCCCTAAAATCGGCCCCAAATTCAGTCCTGAAATCCCAAATCCCAGCCTCAATCCCAGCCCCCAAATCGGCCCCAAATCAGCCAAAAATCGGCCCCAAAATCAGCCCTGAAATCTCAAATTCCAGCCCCAAATTCGGCCCCAAAATCAGCCAAAAATTGGCCCCAAGCTCCACCCCAAATCACAAAAATCTGCCCCAACTTGGCCCCAAATCCCCAGAACCAGCCCTGAAATCCCAAATCTCAGACCCAAATTCCACCCCAAATCAGCCCCAAAATCCCAAATCCCAGCCCCAAAATTGGCCCCGAAATCTGCTGTGAAATCAGACCTGAAACTCCAACTCTGAGCCCCCAAATCAGCCCCAATCCCAAAAATCCCAAATCCCAGCCCCAAAATCCCAAATCTCAGCCCCAAATCCCAAAATCAGCCCCAAAATCCAAAAATCAGCCCCAAAATTCACCTCAAAATCCAAAATCCCAGTCCCAAAATCCCAAAATCAGCCCCAAAATCCCAAATCCCGGCCCAAAATCAGCCCCAAAATCCAAAAATCAGCTCCAAAATCCCAAAATCGGCCCCAAAATTCACCTCAAAATCCCAAAATCAGCCCCAAAATCCAAAATCCCGGCCCCAAAATCAGCCTCAAAATCGACCCTAAAATCAGCATCAAAATCCACCCCAAAATTGGCTCCAAAATCAGCCCCAAAATCCCAAAATCAGCCCCAAAATCAGCCCCAATCCCAAAATCCCAAATCCCAGCCTCAATCCCAGCTCCAAAACCGGCCCCAAATTCGGCCCCAAAATCAGCCAAAAATCTGCCCCAAAATTGGCCCCAAATCCCCAGAACCAGCCCTGAAATCCCAAATCCCAGCCCCAAATCCCAGCCCTGAAATCCCAAAATCAGCCCCAAATTCCCAAACCCCACGAGCGTCACCCGGCGCGTCCCCAGCAGGGGCTGGGCCACCGCCTCGGCCACCTGCCAACCCAAATCCCCCAAATCAGCCCCAAAATCGGCCCCAAATCCCCAAAATTCACCTCAAAATCACAAAATCAGCCCCAAAATCAACCCCAAAATCAGCCCCCAATCCACAAAATTCACCTCAAAATCAGCCCCAAAATCCAAAAATCAGCTCCAAAATCCCAAATCCCAACCCCAAAATCAGCCCCAAAATTCCAAAATCAGCCCCAAAATTCACCTCAAAATCCCAGCCCCAAAATCCCTAAAATCAGCCCCAAAATCAGCCCCAAATCAGACAAAAATCGGCCCCGAAATCAGCCCTGAAATCTCAAATCCCAGCTCCAAAACCGGCCCCAAATTCGGCCCCAAATTCAGCCAAAAATTGGCCCTAAACTCCACCCCAAATCACAAAAATCTGCCCCAAAATTGGCCCCAAACCCCCAGAACCAGCCCCAGAACCAGCCCTGAAATCCCAAATTCCAGCCCCAAATTCCAGCTCCAAATCCCAGCCCCAAAATCCCAAATCCCAGCTCCAAAACAGGCCCCAAAATCCACCCTGAAATGGCCCCAAATCAGCCAAAAATCGGCCCCAAAATCCGCCCCAAATCCCCAGAATCAGCCACAAAATCCCAAATTCCAGCCCCAAATTCCAGCTCCAAAATCCCAGCCCCAAAATCCCAAATTCTGGTCCCAAAATCAGTCCCAAAATCCAAAAAATCAGCCCCCAAATCAGCCCTAAAATCCCAAAATCAGCCCCAAATCCCCAAACCCCACGAGCGTCACCCGGCGCGTCCCCAGCAGGGGCTGGGCCACCGCCTCGGCCACCTGCCAACCCAAATCCCCCAAATCAGCCCCAAAATCCCAAAATCTGCCCCAAAATCGGCCCCAAATCCCCAAAATTCACCTCAAAATCCCAAAATCAGCCCCAAAATCAACCCCAAAATCAGCCCCAAATCCCCAAAATTCACCTCAAAATCACAAAATCAGCCCCAAAATCAGCCCCAAAATCCCAAATCCCAGTCGCAAAATCAGCCCCGAAATCGACCCCAAAATCAGCCCCAAAATCCCAAATCCCACTCCCAAAATCGACCCCAAAATCCCAAGTCCCGGCCCCAAAATCAGCCTCAAAATCGACCCTAAAATTGGCATCAAAATCAGCCCCAAAACTGGCTCCAAAATCGTCCCCAAAATCCCAAATCCCAGCCCCAAATTCAGCCCCAAAATCAGCTCCAAATCAGTCCCCAAAATCAGTCCCAAAATGCCAAATCCCAGCCTCAATCCCAGCCCCAAAATCGGCCCCAAAATTCACCTCAAAATCCCCAAATCGGCCCCAAAATCCCAAAATCAGCCCCAAAAATCCCAAAATCAGCCCCCAAATCGACCCAAAAATCCCAAATCCCAGCTCCAAAATCAGCCCCAAAATCCCAAAATCACCCCCAAAATCAGCTCCAAATCAGTCTCAAAATCCCAAATCCCAGCCCCCAAAATTGGACCTGAAATCTGCTGTGACATCAGCCCCGAAACCCCAACTCTGAGTCCCAAAATTAGCCCCAATCCCAAAATCCCAAATCTCAGCCCCAAATCCCAGCCCCAAAATCAGCCCCAAAATCCCAAATCTCAGCCCCAAATCCCAAAATCAGCCCCAAAATCCAAAAGTCAGCCTCAAAATTCACCTCAAAATCCCAAATCCCCCCAAAGTCGCCTCTCAGTGACCCCAAAAACCTCCCCAGACTTTGGGGCTCCCCTCAGATCCCACCCAAGGACCCCAAAATTCCCCCAAAATTCCCCCAAAATTCCCCCAGAGTGTCCCCAGAGTGCCACCACTGTCCCTGATGTCCCCAATGTCCCCTCAGTGTCCCAAATGTCCCAAATCCCCTCAATGTTCCAAATGTCCCCAAATCCCCCCAAATGTCCCTAAATGTCCCCCAATGTCCCAAATCCCCCCCAAGTGTCCCCAAATGTCCCCAGTCCAATTTCCCTAAATTTTTTCTCCACGTCCCCAACTCCCCAAATGTCCCCAAATGTCCCCAAATGTCCCCAATGTCCCCAAATGTCCCCAATCCAATTTCCCATTTTTTCCCTTTTTCCTCCATTTTTTCTCAATGTCCCCAACGTCCCCAACCCCCACTGTCCCCAATGTCCCCTCAATGTCCCCAATGTCCCCAATCCCCCCTAATCTCCCAAATGTCCCCAATCCCCCCAATGTCCCCAAATGTCCCCAATGTCCCAAATCCCCCCAATCTCCCAAATGTCCCCAAATGTCCCCAATTCTCCCAATGTCCCCAAATGTCCCCAAAATCCCCAAAGTCCCCAATTGTCCCCAATCCCCCCTAATCTCCCAAATGTCCCAAATGTCCCCAATCCCCTCAATGTTTCCAATGCCCCCAAATGTCCCCAATGTCCCCAACTCCCCCAATCTCCCAAATGTCCCAAATGTCCTCAAATGTCCCCAATCCCATTTTCCCCGATTTTTTTCCCTTTTCCCATTTTTTCTCAATGTCCCCAACGTCCCCAACCCCCACTGTCCCCAGTGTCCCCATTATCCCCTCATGTCCCCAAATGTCCCCACTGTCCCCAAATGTCCCCAATCCCATTTCCCTCGATTTTTTCCCTTTTTCCTCCATTTTTTCTCAATGTCCCCAATGTCCCAAATTCCCCCAATCTCCCAAATGTCCCCAAAGTCCCCAATCCCATTTTCCCCGATTTTTTTCCCTTTTCCCTCCATTTTTTCTCAATGTCCCCAAATGTCCCCAATCCCCCCAACCCCCTCAACTTCCCCTCAGTGTCCCAAATGTCCCCAATCCTCCCAATGTCCCCAAATCCCTTTGATGTCCCCAAAGTCCCCAAATGTCCACAATCCCCCAAGGTCCCCAATACCTCTCAATGTCCCAAATGTCCCCAATCCCATTTCCCACTTTTTCCCTTTTCACTCCATTTTTTCTCAATGTCCCCAACGTCCCCAACCCCCACTGTCCCCAATGTCCCCAGATGTCCCCAAATGTCCCCAATCCCCCCTAATCTCCCAGATGTCCCCAAATGTCCCCAACTCCCGATCCCTCCCAAATGTCCCCAATCCCATTTCCCTCGATTTTTTCCCTTTCCAATTTCCTCCAACGTTTTTCCTCAACCCCCACTGTCCCCATTCTCCCCTCATGTCCCCAAATGTCCCAAATGTCCCCAAATGTCCCCAATCCCATTTCCCCCGATTTTTTTCCCTTTTCCCTCCATTTTTTCTCAATGTCCCCAAATGTCCCCAGATGTCCCAAATGTCCCAAACGTCCCCAATTCCCCTCAATGTCCCCAATGTCCCCAAATGTCCCCAAAGTCCCTAATCCCATTTCCCCCGATTTTTTTCCCTTTTCCCTTCATTTTTTTCTCAATGTCCCCAACGTCCCCAAATGTCCCAAATGTCCCCAAATGTCCCAAACGTCCCCAATCCCCTCAATGTCCCCAATGTCCCCAAATGTCCCAAATGTCCCCAACTCCCCCAATCTCCCAAATGTCCCCAAATTTTCCAAATGTCCCCAATCCCCTCAATGTCCCCCAATGTCCTCAAAATCCCCAAATGTCCCCAGTCCTCCCAATGTCCCCAAATCCCCAAATGTCCCCAAATGTCCCCAATCCCATTTCCCCCGATTTTTTTCCCTTTTTCCTCCATTTTTTCTCAATGTCCCCAACCCCCACTGTCCCCAGTGTCCCCTCAATGTCCCCAAATGTCCCCAGATGTCCCCAGGGTCCCACCTGGGGCAGCCTCTGCAGCACCAGATCCACCACGGCCGCGTCCTGGAACTGCCCGAAGGCCTCGGCCTTGGCGGCCACCGCGGCGGCCTCGGCGCGAGCCCGGGCGGCAACGGCGGCGGCACGGGCGGCACCCGTCACCTGGAACCCAAAAGTGACATTGGGGACACCGAAAATGGCACTGGGGATTCCGAAAATGGGATTGGGGACACAGGAAATGGGATTGGGGACACAGGAAATAGCATTGGGGACATCGAAAATGGGATTGGGGACATCAAACATGGCACGGGCGGCACCCGTCACCTGGAACCCAAAAGTGACATTGGGGACACCGAAAATGGGATTGGGGACACCGAAAATGGGATTGGGGACACCGAGAATGGGATTGGGGACACTGAAAATGGGATTGGGGACACAGAAAATGGGATTGGGGACACCGAAATGGGATTGGGGACACCGGAAATGGGATTGGGGACACTGAAAATGGGATTGGGGACACAGAAAATGGCATTGGGGACATCGAAAATGGGATTGGGGACACCAAAAAATGGGATTGGGGACACAGAAAATGGGATTGGAGACCCCAAAAAATGGCACCAGGGACCCCAAAAATGGGATTGGGGACACCGAAAATTGGACTGGGGACACCAGAAATGGGATTGGGGACACCAAACATGGCATGGGTGGCACCTGTCATCTGCAACCCAAAAGTGACATTGGGGACACCGAAAATGGCGCTGGGGACATCAAAAATGGGATTGGGGACACCGAAAATGGGGATTGGGGATACCAGAAATGGGATTGGGGACATCGAAAATGGGATTGGAGACCCTAAAAATGTGACTGTGGACACCAAAAATGGGATGGGGGACATCAGGGACTGGGGACACCAAACATGGCACGGGCGGCACCGGTCACCTGGAACCCAAAAATGACATCAGGGACCCCAAAATGGGACCAGAGACCCCAAAAACGGGGTTGGGGACACCGGAAATGGGATCAAGAATCCCAAAAATGGGACTGGAGACCTAAAAATTGGGAGTGGGGACATCAAAAATGGGATTGGGGACACCAAACATGGCACGGGCGGCACCTGTCACCTGGAAGCCAAAAATGGGATTGGGAACACCGAAAACAGGACCAGAGACCCCAAAAATGGGATTGGGGACACCGAAAATGGGATTGGAGACCCTAAAAATGTGACTGTGGACACCAGAAATGGGTTTGGGGACACCAAACATGGCATGGGTGGCACCTGTCACCTGGAACCCAAAAGTGACATTGGGGACAGCGAAAATGGCATTGGGGACACCGAGAATGGAATTGGGGACACAGGAAATGGCACTGGGGACACCAAAAATGGGATTGGGGACACTGAAAATGGGATTGGGGACATCGAAAATGGGATTGGAGACCCTAAAAATGTGACCAGAGACCCCAAAAATGGGATTCGGGACATCAGGGACTGGGGACACCAAACACGGCATGGGCGGCACTGGTCACCTGGAACCCAAAAATGGGATTGGGGACCCCAAAAATGGGACGAGAGACCCCAAAAACGGGATTGGGGACACCGGAAATGGGATCAAGAATCCCAAAAATGGGACTGGAGACCTAAAAATTGGGAGTGGGGACATCAAAAATGGGATTGGGGACACCGAAAATGGCATTGGGAACACCAAAAACGGGACCAGAGACCCCAAAAATGGGATTGGGGATACTGGAAATGGGATTGGGGACACCAATAATGGGATTGGGGACCCCAAAAACGGCATCAGAGACCCCAAAAATGGGACCAGAGACCCCAAAAATGGGATTGGAGACCCTAAAAATGTGACTGTAGACACCAGAAATGGGACTGGGGACACCAAACATGGCATGGGTGGCACCTGTCATCTGGAACCCAAAAGTGACATTGGGGACACCGAAAATGGCACTGGGGACACCAAAAATGGGATTGGGGACACCAGAAATGGGATTGGGGACATCGAAAATGGGACTGGGGACATCGAAAATGGGATTGGGGACACAGAAAATGGGATTGGGGACACTGGAAATGGGATTGGGGACAACAGAAACGGGATTTGGAACCCCAAAAATGGGATTGGGGACACGGATAATGGGATCAAGGACCCCAAAAATGGCACCGGGGACCCCAAAAATGGGATTGGGGATCCTAAAAATTAGGATTGGGGACACCAAACACAGCACAGGTGGCACCTGTCACCTGGAACCCAAAAATGGGACTGGGGACACCAGAAATGGCATCAGGGACCCCAAAAATGGGACTGGAGAATTCAAAATTGGGAGTGGGGACATCAAAAATGGGATTGGGGATGCCAGAAATGGGATTGGGGACATCGAAAATGGGATTGGGGACACTGGAAATGGGATTGGGGACACTGGAAATGGGATTGGGGACACAGAAAATGGGACTGGGGACACCAGAAATGGAATCAAGGATCCCAAAAATGGGATCAGGGACCCCAAAAACTGGGTCTTGAACCCAAAATTCTCATGATGGAGACAGACACAAATGGGATTTGGGATCCCAGAAATGGGATTTGGGAAACTAAAAATGGGATTGGGGGCCCCAAAAATCCCCCCAAGACCCCCCAAACTCCACCCGGGACCCCCCAAACCCCACCCGGGACCCCCCCAAACCCCACCCGGGACCCCCCAAACCTCACCTGGGACCCCCCAAACCCCACCTGGGACCCCCCCAAACCCCACCCGGGACCCCCCAAACCCCACCCGGGACCCCCCAAACCCCACCCGGGACCCCCCAAACCCCACCTGGGACCCCCCAAACCCCACCTGGGACCCCCCAAACCCCACCTGGGACCCCCCAAACCCCACCCGGGACCCCCCAAACCCCACCCGGGACCCCCCAAACCCCACCTGGGACCCCCCAAACCCCACCCGGGACCCCCCAAACCCCACCTGGGACTCCCCAAACCCCACCTGGGACCCCCCAAACCCCACCTGGGACCCCCCAAACCTCACCTGGGACCCCCCAAACCCCACCCGGGACCCCCCAAACCCCACCCGGGACCCCCCAACCCCACCTGGGACTCCCCAAACCCCACCTGGGACCCCCCAAACCCCACCTGGGACCCCCCAAACCCCACCCGGGACCCCCCAAACCCCACCTGGGACTCCCCAAACCCCACCCGGGACCCCCCAAACCCCACCTGGGACCCCCCAAACCCCACCCGGGACCCCCCAAACCCCACCCGGGACCCCCCAAACCCCACCTGGGCCCCCCGGACTCACCTTGAGGCTCTCGGCCTCGGCCTCAGCCTGCAGCAGCACCTCTGTCCTGTAGGGGGCGCCAAATCATTGCTCTTAAAAGGGCAATGCTGCTCTTAAAGGGGCAACGGTGCAATATGAGTGGGCCCACCGGGGGGGGTGGTTTATTTGGTGTGGGTGTGGCTTCTCTTAAAAGGGCCACGGCTTTACCCGAAGTGGTGGGACCCACCAGGGTGAGAGTGTGGCTCACCTTAAGAGGCGGGACTTGTCTTTAAAGGGGCAATGGCTTCATATGGGACCCACCAGGGTGAGGGCGTGGCTTCTCCTTAAAGGGGCACCACTTCTCTTAAAGAGGCAATGGCTGGGTGTGGCATCTCCTTAAAAAGGCGATGGCTCGCTCCAAATGGAAATGGCTCCATTAACTGGTGGGACCCACCATGGTAGGGGTGTGGCTTATTCTTAAAGGGGCAATACTTCTGTTAAAAGGGAAAGAGCTCCACCAAAACTGGTGGGTCCCCCAAAACAGGGTCACTGTATCCTTAAAAGGGCAATGCCATCACCTAAGCTGGTGGGACCCCCCCAAACAGCCCGATGGCTGATTGGGAGGGGCTGGGACTCCTTCTTAAAGGGGCAACGGCTTCACTTTTAAGGGTGGGACCCACCAGGGCTTCTCCTAGAAGGGATTACAGCTCTCTTAAAAGGGCAATGGCCCTACCAAAATGGTGGGACCCACCACCGTGAGGGTGTGGCTTCTCCTCAACAGTGTAACATCTCCCTTAAAGGGGCAATGGTCTCAGAGTGGTGGTCTCCACCACGGTGGCAATGTGGCTTCTCCTTAAAAGGGCAACACTTGCCTTCAAGGGGCAATGGGTGGGACCTCCCCCAAACTGGGGGAGGGCGTGGCTCCTTCTTAAAGGGACAATGACATCACTTTTAGGGTGGAGCCCACCAGGTTTGTGACTCACTTTAAGGGGCGGGGCTTCTCTTAAAGGAGCAATGGTCTCAAACTGGTGGGACCCACACATGGTAGAGTGTGGCTTCTTAAAAGGGCCATGGCTCTACCCAGACTGGTGGGCCCCACAGGGATTGTGTCACTTCTCCTTAAAAGGGCAACACTTCTTTTCAAAGGGCAATGGTGGGACCCTCCCAAACCCGCCCAAAGGAGGGCGTGGCTCCTCCCCGGAGGGGCGTGGCCTCCCTTAAAGGGGCCGCTCCTCACCTGTGGGCCTCAGCCAGCCGCTCCAGCCGGTAGCGCTCGGCCTCGGCCGGTTTGCGCACGGTGGCCTCGAGCTCCTGGCGGCGCCGCCCGACCTCCTGCTCCTGCAGCTGCGCCCGCTGCGCCCGCTCCACCAGAGCCACCTCCCCCTGCTGCGCCGCGATGGCCTGGCGGGAACGCGCCGCCTGTGGGGACAGGGGACATTGGGGACATGGGACAGGTGACAATTCCATCAGTGGATATGGGACAGGTGACACTGGGGACATGAGACAGAGCCACCTCTCCCTGCTGCGCCACGATGGCCTGGCAGGAACAGGCCGCCTGTGGGGACAGGGGACATTGGGGACACAGGGACAGGTGACAGGTGACACTGGGACATGGGACAGGTGACACTGGGGACATGGGACAGGGACAGAGCCATCAGGGGACAGGTGACACTGGGGACACGGACAGAGCCACCTCCCCCTGCTGCGCCGCAATGGCCTGGCGGGAACGGGCCGCCTGTGGGGACGGGGGACATTGGGGACATTGGGACAGGTGACAGGTGACACTGGGGACACTGGGACAGGTGACACTGGGACAGGTGACAGGTGACACTGGGGACATGGGACAGAGCCACCTACCCCTGCTGTGCTGTGATGGCCTGGTGGGAACGGGCCGCCTGTGGGGACAGGGGACACTGGGGACACTGGGACAGGTGGCAGGTGACAAAGCCACCTCCCCCTGTTGTGCCGTGATGGCCTGGCGGGAACGGGCTGCCTGTGGGGACAGGTGACAAATCCATCAGGGGACAGGTGACACTGGGGACAGGGACAGAGCCACCTCCCTCTGCTGCGCCGCAATGGCCTGGCAGGAAAGGGCCACATGTGGGGACAGGGGACACTGGGGACATTGGGACAGGCGACAGGTGACAAAGCCACCTCCTTCTGCTGCGCCGCAATGGCCTGGCGGGAACGGGGGACACTGGGGACATGGGACAGGTGACAGGTGACACTAGGGACACAGGACAGGTGACAAATCCATCAGTGGATATGGGACAGGTGACACTGGGGACATGGGACAAAGCCACCTCCCCCTGCTGTGCCGCGATGGCCTGCCAGGAACGGGCCGCCTGTGGGGACAGGACAGGGGACACTGGGACAGGTGACAAGTGACACTGGGGACACGGGACAGGTGACAAATCCATCAGGGGACAGGTGACATTGGGACAGGGACAGAGCCACCTCCCCCTGCTGCGCCGCGATGGCCTGGCAGGAAAGGGCCACCTGTGGGGACAGGGGACACTGGGGACATGGGACAGGTAACAAATCCATCAGGGGAGGGGACATGGGACAAGTGACACTGGGGACACAGGACAGGTGACACCAGAGACACAGGACAGGTGACAAATCCATTGAGGGAAGGACATGGGGACAGGTGAGAGCAGGGACACGTGACAAATCCATCAGGGGACACGGACAGGTGACAGTGGGGACGTGGGACAGGTTACAGTGGGGACACGGGGACAGGACAGGTGACACCAAAGACATGGGACAGGTGATGCCAGTGACACAGGACAGGTGACACTGAGGACAGGGGACAGTGAGGACATGGGGACATGGGGACAGGTGATAGATCCATTAGGGAACATGGGACAGGTGACAAATCCATCAGGTGACACGGGACAGGTGACACTGGGGACACAGGACAGGTGACACTCAGGACAGGTGACAGGTGACAAACCTATCAGGGGAGGGACACGGGGACAGGTGACAGCAGGGACAAGGGAGAGGGGACAGCAAGGACACAGGGACAGGTGACAAATCCATCAGGGGACAGGTGACAGTGGGGACACAGGTGACAAATCAGGGGAGGGTCTCAGGTGTCCTGGGGGTGTCTCAGGTGAGCCAGGTGAGCTCTCAGCCCCCATTCCTGTCCCCCCACAGGTGTGTTACCTGTCCCAGGTGTGTCCCAGGTGTGTATTTACCTGTCCCAGGTGTGTCCCAAGTGTGTCTCTCACCTGTCCAGATGTGTCTCTACCTATCCAGATGTGTTCTCTTTCCTGTCCCAGGTGTATTTACCTGTCCCATGTGTCTCTCTCACTTGTGCCAGGTGTGTTACCTATACCAGGTGTGTATTTACTTGTCCCAAGTGTGTTACCTGTCCCAGGTGTGTCTCAGGTGTCTCCCCTGTCCCAGGTGTGTATTTACCTGTCCCAGGTGTGTATTTACCTGTCCTAGGTGTGTCCCAGGTGTCTCTCCCCTGTCCCAGGTGTATTTACCTGTCCCAGGTGTGTTCTCTCACCTGTCCCAGGTATGTCTCACCTGTCCCAGATGTATTTACCTGTTCCAGGTGTGTCCCAAGTGTGTCTCTCACCTGTCCAGATGTGTCTCTACCTATCCAGATGTGTTCTCTTTCCTGTCCCAGGTGTATTTACCTGTCCCAGGTGTGTATTTACCTGTCCCAGGTGTATTTACCTGTCCCAGGTGTGTATTTATCTGTCCCAGGTGTGTATTTACTTGTCACAGGTGTGTCTCACCCGTCCCAGGTGTGTCCCAGGTGTCTCTCCTGTCCCAGATGTATTTCCCTGTCCCAGGTGTCTCCCCTGTCCCAGGTGTGTAGTTACCTGTCCCAGGTGTGTCTCACCTGTCCCAGATGTATTTACCCGTCCCAGGTGTGTATTTACCTGTCCCAGGTGTGTTTAACCTGTGCAAGTGTGTATTTCCCTGTCCCAGGTGTGTCCCAGGTGTGTATTTACCTGTCCCAGGTGTATTTACCTGTCCCAGGTGTGTTACCTGTCCCAGGTGTGTCCCAGGTGTATTTCCCTGTCCCAGGTGTGTCTCACCTGTCCCAGGTGTGTTCCCTCACCTGTCCCAGGTGTATTTCCCTGTCCCAGGTGTGTCCCAGGTGTGTCTCACCTGTCCCAGGTGTGTTCTCTCACCTGTCCCAGGTGTGTATCTACCTGTCCCAGGTGTGTATTTACCTGTCCCAGGTGTGTCCCAGGTGTATTTCCCTGTCCCAGGTGTGTCTCACCTGTCCCAGGTGTGTCTCACCTGTCCCAGGTGTGTTCTCTCACCTGTAACTGAAAGGCCAGCTCAGCCGTGGCCTTGCGGGCGCTCACGGCCCCGTCGCACTCGGCCTGGGCCACCTGGAAATCGCGCTGGGCTTGAGCCGTGGCCACCTCGGAGAGGAGCTGGGCCGAGAGCTGCTCCTGCCGGGCACGGGCCTCCTGCGGGGAACTGGGGTTACTGGGAGGCACTGGGAGGGAACTGGGATGGACTGGGATGGACTGGGATGGACTGGGAATGGGATAATGGGAACTGGGATGGACTGGGAGGGACTGGGATGGAGCTGGGCCGAGAGCTGCTCCTGCCGGGCACGGGCCTCCTGCGGGGAACTGGGGTTACTGGGAGGCACTGGGAATGGGATAATGGGAACTGGGAGGGACTGGGAGGGACCGGGAGGGACCGGGATGGAACTGGTAGGGACTGGGATGGACTGGGAAGGACTGGGATGGAATGGAAGGGACTGGGAGGGACTGGGATGAACTGGGACGGACTGGGATGGACTGGGAATGGGATAATGGGAACTGGGATGGACTGGGATGACTGGGATCGACTGGAATGGACTAGGAGGGACTGGGAGGGAGAGGGATGGACTGGTAGGCACTGGAGGGAACTGGGATGGACTGGGAATGGGATAATGGGAACTGGGATGGACTGGGAGGGACTGGGATGGACTGGGATGGAGCTGGGCCGAGAGCTGCTCCTGCCAGGCACAGGCCTCCTGTGGGGAACTGGGGTTACTGGGAGGGACTGGGAGGGAACTGGGATGGACTGGGAGAGACTGGGATGGAACTGGGAGGGACTGGGAGGAAACTGGGAGGGAACTGGGAATGGGATAATGGGAACTGGGATGGATTGGGAGGGAACTGGGAATGGGATAATGGGAACTGGGATGGACTGGGAGGCACTGGGAAGGACTGGGATGGAGCTGGGCCGAGAGCTGCTCCTGCCGGGCACAGGCCTCATGTGGGGAACTGGGGTTACTGGGAAGGACTGGGAGAGACTGGGAGGGACTGGGATGGACTGGGAAGGACTGGGATGGAATGGGATGAACTGGGAGGGACTGGGAGGGACTGGGAGGAAACTGGGATGGACTGGGAGAGACTAGGATGGAACTGGGAGGGACTGGGAGGGACAGGGATGGACTGGCACGGAGCTGGGATGAACTGGGAGGGACTGGGAATAGGATAATGGGAACTGGGATGGACTGGGATGGAGCTGGGAGGGACAGGGACGGACTGGGAGGGACTGGAAGGGACTGGGATGGACTGGGATAGAGCTGGGCCGAGAGCTGCTCCTGCCGGGAACAGGCCTCCTGCGGGGAACTGGGGTTACTGGGAGGGACTGGGAGAGACTGGGAGGCACTGGAAGGGACTGGGATGGACTGGGAATGGGATAATGGGGACTGGGAGGGAACTGGGATGACTGGGATCGACTGGAATGGACTAGGAGGGACTGGGAGGGACAGGGATGGACTGGCACGGAGCTGGGATGAACTGGGAGGGACTGGGATGAACTGGGACGGACTGGGATGGACTGGGAGGCACTGGAAGGGACTGGGATGGACTGGGAGGGACTGGGAATGGGATAATGGGAACTGGGAGGGACTGGGATGGACTGGGAATGGGATAATGGGAACTGGGATGGACTGGGATGGACTGGGATGGACTGGGAGGCACTGGGATGGAGCTGGGCCGAGAGCTGCTCCTGCCAGGCACGAGCCTCCTGTGGGGAACTGGGGTTACTGGGAGGGAACTGGGATGGACTGGGAGGGAACTGGGAGAGACTGGGATGGACTGGGAGGGAACTGGGTTATACTGGTTTATACTGGGATGAACTGGGTTATACTGGTTTACACTGGGTTATACTGGGGTATACTAAGCTATACTGGGATACACCAAGTTATAATGGCTTATATTGGGATGAACTGGGTTATACTGGGCTATACTGGTTTATACTGGGACGAATTGGGTTATACTGGGCTATACTGGGTTATACTGGGATGAATCGGGTTATACTGGGGTATACTGGTTTATACTGGACTATACTAGGTTATACTGGGATGAATTGGGTTATACTGGTTTATACTGGGTTATACTGGGATGAATTGGGTTATACTGGGTTATACTGGTTTATACTGGGCTATACTGGTCCAGACTCACCTTGATCCCCGCGTCCCGTTTGGCCTCGGCCTCCCCGACGCGGGCGTCGCGCTGCACCTGAGCCGTGCGGCCCTTCCCGAGGGAGCGCAGGTAATCCTGGACAGCACAGCTGGCTGTCACCTGGCTGTCACCTGGGTGTGCCAGGTGTGCCCAGGTGTGTCCAGGTGTGTCACCTGTGTGTGCCAGGTGTGCCAAGGTGTGTCACCTGGGTGTGCCAGGTGTGTCCAGGTGTGTCACCTGTGTGTGCCAGGTGTGTCCCAAATGTACCCAGCTGTGCCCAGGGGTGTGCCTAGGTTTCCCCAGGTGTCCCCAGCTCTGCCCAGGTGCCCCCAGGTGTGTCCCAGGTGCCCCCAACTGTGCCAAGGTGCTTCCAGGTGTGTCCCCAGGTGTGCTCACCTGTTCGTCGTGCACGTCCTTGAGCGTGTAGCTCACCACTGATATCCCCATGTTCACCAGGTGTGCCCAGGTGCCCTCAGGTGTGTCCCCAGATGTCCCCAGGTGTGCCCAGGTGTGTTCCCAGGTGTGCCCAGGTATCCCCAGCTGTGCCCAGGTGTCCCCAGGTGTGTCCCCAGGTGTGCCCAAGTGTCCCCAGGTGTGCCCAGGTGTGTTCCCAGGTGTGCCCAGGTGTCCCCAGGTGTGCCCAGCTGTCCCCAGGTGTTTCCTGGTGTCCCCAGGTGTGCCCAGGTGTGTCCCCAGGTGTGCCCAGGTGTCCCCAGGTGTGTCCCCAGCTGTGCCCAGCTGTGCCCAGGTGTGCTCACCTGCTCGTCATGCACGTCCTTCAGGGTGTAGCTCACCACTGATATCCCCATGTTCACCAGGTCGGACGAGGCCACGCGGAAAACCTGATCCGAGAACTTCTGCCGGTCCTTGTAGATCTCCTGGGCGGGGCCGGGGCGGGGCTTAGCTGGGCGGGGCTTAGCTGGGCGGGGCTTAGGGGGTGGGGTTTGGATTGGGCAGGGCTCAAAGGGGCGGGGCTTAGTGGGGTAAGGCTCAAATAAGGTGGGATCTGGTGAGGCAGGGGTGGGGCTTAATGGCCAGGGTTTAGCTGGGCAGGGCCTGAGGGGTGGGCTTTAAATTGGGCGGGGCTTAGCGGGGTGCAGCTCAAAGGGGTGGGGTTTAGACGGGTCAGGCTGAAATAGGGCGGGGCTTAGCTGGGCGGGGCCTGAGGAGTGGGGTTTGAATTGGGCGGGGCTTAGTGGGGCAAGGTTTAGCTGGGTGAGGCCCAAGGTGTGGGGTTTAAATTGAGCAAGGCTTAGAGAGGTCAGACTCAAACAGAGTGGGGCTTAGAAGGGTCAGGCTGAAATATGGCAGGGCTTAGCTGGGCGGGGCCTGAGGGGTGAGGTTTAATAGGGCAGGGCTTAGTGGGGCTGGGCCTGAGGGGTGAGGTTTTAACTGGGTGGGGCTTAGTAGAGTAGGGCTCAACAGGGCAGGGCTTAGAGAGGTAAGGCTCAAATAGGGTGGGGCTCAAAGGGGCATGGCCAAAAGAAGGCGGGGCTTAGCAGAGAAAGGGCATGGGGCAGGTGGACATGGCTGACAGTGAGCCTGGCTTAATGCAATGGGTGGTGCCAGTTGGGCGTGGCTTGTCCTGGGGGTGGGGCTTAGATTCTGGGGGTGGGGCTTAAGCAGATCAGGCTTAAGGTGGGTGTGGTTTTATCGGGGGCGTGGCTTTGGGAGAAGGTGGAGACAGGTGGGTGTGGTTTTATCGGTGGGCGTGGCTTTGAGCCTGGGGTGTGGCTTGGTTCTGGAGACGTGGCTTAACCAGACCAGGCGTAAGTTGGGTGTGGCTTGAACCAAATGGGTGTGGCTTTGGGTAAGTCGGTGGGCGTGGCTTTTTTTGGGGTGTGGCCGAAACCAAGGAGTGTAGCTAAGGGGGCGTGGCTTGGCTTGAGGAGTGGGTGGGGCCTTTAAAAGGGGTGGGGTAGCTCAGCGTAGGGGGCGTGGTTTGATTTAAAGGGGGTGTGGCTTTAAAAAGGGGTGGGGCCAGGTGAGCGTGGCCTGAGATGAGGGGCGGGGTCAGGATAAAGTCAGGGGGAGTGGCTTTATTGGGGTGGGCGTGGCTTTGAGCTGGGGTGGGGCTTAAAATGGGGTGGGGTCAAGAAGGGGCGGGGCTTGTGGTGGGGCTGGAGCAGGCGTGGCCTTTACAAAATGGCATCAGCTGGGGGTGTGGCTTTAGCAGTGGGCGTGGCCTCTAGGGTGTGGCTCTTAAAGGGGCGGCGCTTACAGGTAAAACGGGGAGGAGTCTCTTAAAGGGCCACACCCCATCCTAAGGGGGGTGTGTGTCACTCCCGGTGGGCGTGGCCACCTCGGGGGCGTGGCTTGCAGGTAGAGCTGGGATTTCTTAAAGGAGCCACATCCTGTTCCATATGCCGGGTGGTTGGTTGGATCTAGAGTGGGTGTGGCTATCCCAGGAGGGGCGTGGCTTCCAAGTAGATCTGGGATTTCTTAAAGGGGCCACGTCCCATTCCAAGTGGGGTAGAAATTGTTGGATCCAGAGTGGGTGTGGCTATCCAGGGAGGGGCGTGGCTTGCCCGAAGTGGGCGTGGCTCCCCCCCCCCCAGCCCCACCTCCACGGTCATGTGAGCCATGATGGCGCGCTGGTGGCCCTCCAGCGTCTCCAGGGCGATCTGGCCGATCTCGCTCTCCGACTTGCCCAGGAACATCTGGCAGGCGGCCGCCAGCATCTCCTTGTTCTGCCCCTGGATCTTCACCTGTGGGGGGGGGGAGGGGCTGTGATCACCTGGGGACCCCCCCCCAACCACACCTGACACCCCCCAAAATGGCTGCGGCCCCTTTAAGGGGGTAGCCGTGGCGTTGCCCTTTTAAGAGGTTGGTTGCTCAGTAAAGGGGGGGGGACCACCAGGGCAGTGCCCTTTTAAGATGTCACATCCTCTTGGAAGGGGTTTGGGGGGTTCCCACCACCCCCAGGATCCCCCCAAAAATGGGCGTGGCCCCTTTAAGGAGGCAACCGTGGCATTGCCCTTTTAAGAAGCAAGTTGCTTGCTAAGGTGGGGACCACCAGGGCAGAGCCCTTTTAAGACAATTTCGGGGGATTTTGGGGGGTCCCCACCCATTTTTTTCGATGATCCCACCCCTCTTAAAGGGACCCCCACACCAAAAACTCCTTCTAAAGGGATTTGGGGGTCCCCACCACCACGAGCCCCTTTAAGGATTGGGGTTGGGCCCCTTTAAGAGGGATTTAGGGACACCCCCACACCACAAACCCCTTTTGGGGTTTTTAAGGTTTTAAGGGATTTTTAAGAAGTTTTAGGGTTTTTTAAGGGTTTTTAATGGGGTTCAAAGAATTTTTTTAAAAAGGGGGTTTGGAGAGTTTTAAAGGTTTTTTTTTTAAGGGTTCCTTATGGGGTTTTAAGGATATTTTAAAGGGTTTTTAAAGGATTTTTAAAGGTTTCTTAGGGTGTCTAAAGGGCTTTTTTTAAAACTTTTTTAAAAGGGTTTTTAAAAAATTTTAAAAGAGTTTTTAAAGGGTTTTAAATGTTTTTTATAGGGTTTTTAATGGGATCTTAAGGGTATTTTAAGGAGCTTTTAAAGGGTTTTAAATTTTTTTTAAAACGGTTTTTAGGTGTTTTATAGGTTTTTTTAAAAGGGTTTTAAAGGGGGTTTTTAGGTTCTTAAAGGGTTTTAAAGATTTTTTTTTAAAGAAGTTTTTGAGGTTTTTTAAATGGTTTTTAAGGTTCTTAAAGGATCTTTCATAGGGTTTGAAAGGGTTTTGAAGAGTTTTTTAAGGTTTTTAAAAATACTTTTATGGGTTTTTAAGGGTTTAAAAGGGTTTTGTAAGGGGTTTGAAGGTTCTTAAAGGGTTTTTAAGTGATTTTAAGGATTTTTACGGGTTTTAAGGCTTTTTAAGCATAATAAAGAATTTTAAAGGTTTTTAGGGGTTTTAAAGGGTTTTAAAAAGAGTTTTTAGAGGGTTTTGAAGAGTTTTTAAAGTTTTTATTGGGTTTTTAAGGGCTTTTTTAAAGGGGTTTTTAAAAGCTTTTAGAAGGATTTTTAAGGCTTTTAAAAGGATCTTTTAAACCGTTTTTAACATTTTAAAAGAGTTTTAATCAGTTTTAAAGGGGTTTTTAAGGGTTTTAAGTGATTTTAGGGGTTTTAAGGATTTTTAAAGAATTTTTAAGGTTTTTAGGTGTTTTAAAGGTTTTTAAAAGAATTTTTAAAGGGCTTTGAGGGTTCTTCAGAGTTTTTTAAATTATTTAAAGGGTTTTTAAAGGTTTAAAAGGTTTTTAAGAGTTTTTTAAAGGGTTTTAAAACTATTTAAGAATTTCTTGTGGGATTTTAAGGCGTTTTTGAAGGGTTTTAAAAGGGGTTTTTAAAAAGGTTCTTCGATGTATTTTGAAGTTTTTAGAATTTTTTAGAGTTTTTAGAATTTCTAAGATTTTTTTAAAGGGCTTAAAAGGGGTTTTTATGGGTTTTTAAAGGGTTCTTAAAGGGTTTCTAAGTGATTTTAAGGGTTTTTTAAACGGTTTTTAAAAGGTTTTTAAAAGGATTTTTGGAAGGGTTTTTCAACAGTTTTGAAGGATTTTTAAAGGATTTTTTAATGGGGTTTTAAGGGTTTTTTTAAAGGGTTTTTCAATGTTTTGCCCACCTTAAAGATTTTTTTGGGGTCTCCACCACTCCAAGCCCATTTTTAGGGTGATCCCCCCCCAATCACATTTAGGGGATTTGGGGATCCCCAAAATTTCGAGCTCCTTTTAAGGGATTTTAAAGCGGGTTGTTACCCTTTTAAATGATCCCGGTGGGCCCCACCAATCCAAACCCCCTTAAAAGGGCTCGCCCCTCTCCCCCCCGCGTTGTTTGTGCGTCCCGCTGCCATGGCCGCTTTAAGAACGGCCTCAGGTGGGCCCCACCACGACCTCCCTTAAAAGGGCAACGCCACCACGGTTGGATGGGGCAGGGGAGCCCTGGGGGGGGGGTTTGGGGGAAATTTTGGGGGTGTCAGGGGGAATTTGGGGGTCCCGAAGCATTTTTGGGAGGTTCCAACGAGATTTTGGGGGTTCTGAGTGGATTTTTGGGGTACCCATGTGAGATATTGGGGAAAAATTTGGGGGGGTCCGGGAGAATTTTGGGGGTTCCGAGCGGGGTTTTGGGATCCCGAGGAGGTTTTGGGGGAACCCATGGGGGATATTTGGGGGTCCCAGGGGAATTTTGGGGGATTTCCTGAGAGATTTTGGGGGTTCTCGGAGGATTTTGGGGCTTTCTGAGTGGATTTTTTTGGGTCTCTGAGTGGGGTTTTGGGGGTCCCAGGGGGGTTTGGGGGTCCCGGGAGGGTTGGGGGAATTTTTGGGGGTTCTGATGGGAGATTTTTTGGGGGATTTTTGGGGGTTCAGGAGGGGATTTCGGGGGTTCAGGAGGGGAATTTGGGAAGGATTTTTGGGGGGGTTCCGATAGGTGATTTTGGGGGTATTTTTGGGGCTTCAGGAGGGGATTTTGGGGGGATTTTTAGGGGTTCAGGAGGGGATTTTGGGGGTATTTTTGGGGGTTCAGGAAAGGATTTTTGGGGGTCGTGATGGGGGATTTTAGGGGGTTCAGGAGGGGATTTCGGGGAGATTTTTTGGGGGTTCAGGAGGGGATTTTTGGCGAGTTCAGGAGAGGAATAGGGGGAGGATTTTTGGGGGGTTCCGATGGGATATTTTGGGGCGATTTTGGAGGGTTCAGAAGATGATTTTAAGGGATTTTGGGGTGATTTTTGGGGTATTTTTAGGGGTTCAGGAGGGAATTTTGGGGGAGATTTTTGGAGGTTCAGAGGGGATTTTGAGGAGGATTTTGGGAGGATTTTGGGGGGATTTTTGGGGTATTTTTAGGGGTTCAAGAGGGAATTTTGGGAGAGATTTTTGGGGGGTCAGAGGGGGATTTTGAGGAGGATTTTGGGGGGTTCTGATAGGGCATCTTGGGGTGATTTTTGGAGTATTTTTAGGAGTTCAGGAGGGTATTTTGGGGGAGATTTTTGGGGGTTCAGAAGGGGATTTTGGGGGGATTTTTGGGGTAATTTTAGGGATTCAGTAGGGTATTTTGGAGGAGATTTTTGGGGTTCAGAAGGGGATTTTGCGGTGAATTTTGGGTGATTCTGGGGGGATTTTGGGGGTTCTGATAGGGGATCTTGGGGTGATTTTTGGGGTATTTTTAGGGTGTTCAGGAGGATATTTTGGGGAAGATTTTTGGGGGTTCAGAGGGGATTTTGAGGAGGATTTGGGGGGGATTTTTGGAGTATTTTTAGGGGTTCAGGAGGGAATTTTGGGAGAGTTTTTTGGAGGTTCAGAGGGGATTTTGGGGTGGATTTTGGGGGGTTCTGATAGGGGATCTTGGGGTGATTTTTGGGGTATTTTTAGGGGTTCAAGAGGGTATTTTGGGAGAGATTTTTGGGGGTTCAGAAGGGGATTTTGAGGAGGATTTTGGGGTGATTTTTGGGGTATTTTTAGGGTGTTCAGGAGGGTATTTTGGGCGGGATTTTTGGGGGTTCAGAAGGGGATTTTGAGGTGATTTTTGGGGTATTTTTAGGGTGTTCAGGAGGGGATTTTGGGGGTGATTTTGGGGTACCTGTGCGATGCCAGTGACCGAGATGGGCACCCCGTGCCGGGTATAAACCTTCTCACTGCGCACCGGCAGCGTCAGCGTGTTCAGGGAGATCCTGGGGGCACCGGGGGGGTCACCCCAAATGTGGGGGGACCCCTCAGAACCCCAAAAATCCCCCCCCCCAGGTTCCCTCCTCACCTCTGGATCTGCTGCAGGCAGGGGATCACAAACACCCGGCCCCCGGCCACCATCACCGGGGGGCTGCGGCAGAAACCTGGGGGGCACAGAGAGCTGGGGGGGACCCCAAAATCCTCCCCAAAATCCCCCCCCAAAATCCCTTCCTGAGCCCCCAAAATCCCCCCCAAAATCCCTTCCTGTGCCACCAAAAATCGCCCCAAAAATCCCCCCCAAAATCACCCGAAAATCCCCTCCTGAACCCCCCAAAATACCCCACCAGAACCCCCAAAAATTCCATCCTGAACCCCCAAAACCCCCCCAAAAGCTCTCATCAGAACCCCCAAAATCCCCTCCTGAACACCCCAAAATCCCCCCCCAAAATCTCCCATCAGAATCTCCCAAAATCCCTCCCAAATCCTTTCCTGAACCCCCAAAAATCCGCCCCAAAATTACCCAAAAATCCCCTCCTGAACCCCCAAAAATCCACCCCAAAATTCCCCTCCTGAACCCCCAAAAATCCCCCCAAATCCTTTCCCAAACCACCAAAAATCCCTCCCAAAATCACCCCAAAATCCCCTCCTGAACCCCCAAAAATCTGCCCCAAATCCCCCAAAATCCCCCCAAAAATCTCCCCAAAATCCCTTCCTGAATCCCGAAAAATATCCCCCAAAAATTCCCAATCAGAACCACCAAAAATCCCCCAAAGTCCCCTCCTGAACCCTCAAAAATCCCCCCAAAATCCTTTCACTGAACCTCCAAAATCCCCCCAAAATCTCCCATCAGAATCACCCAAAATTCCCTCCTGATCACCCAAAAATCCCACCCAAAATCCAATCCAGAATTCCCTAAAAATCCCCCTACATCCCCTCCTGATGCCTCAAAAATCCCCCCAAACTCCCTCCTGAACCCCTCGGAACCCCAAAATCCCTTCCTGTATCCCCCCCAAAATCCTTCCAAAATCCCCCATCAGAACCACAAAAAAACCCCCAAAAATCCCCTCCTGAATTCCCAAAAATCCCTCCAAAATCCCCTTTTGAACCCCCCAAAATCCCCCCACGATCCTTTCCTGAACTCCCAAAAATCCTCCCAAAATCCCCTCCTGAACACCCCAAAATTCTCTCAAAATTCCCCCAAAATCTCCTCCTGAACCCCCAAAAATCTCCCCAAATTCCCCCCAAATTCTCCCATGGGAACGCCCCAAAATCCCCTCCTTAACACCCCAAGATTCCCTATCAGAACTCTCAAAATTATCCCAAAATCTCCCATCAGAACCCCCAAAAAATCCCTCCTGAACCCCCAAAAATCCCCCCAAAATCCCCTCCTGAGACCCCAAAAAGACCCGAAAATCCCGGGGGGGACCCCAAAACCCCGGAAAGGAACAGGGGGGTCCCAGGTGTTTTTGGGGGGATTTTGGAGATTCCTGGGAATTTGGGGGGATCTGGGGGGGGGGTTTCTCGGGAGTTCTGGGGGATGTTTTTGGGGGTTCCCGGGAGTTTTTGGGGGTTCCGGGGATTTTTGGGGACCCCCGAACTCACCCGACACCACCATGGCCTCGTTGGGGCCGCAGGTGAAGAACATGGCGGGGGAAGACCCGGGGACCGATCGGGATCGATCGGAGCCGATCGGGATCAATCGGGATCGATCGGAGCCGATCGGGATCAATCGGGATCGATCGGAGCCGATCGGGATCAATCGCCAACCGCGACCGCCGCCCCGATCCCGGCACCCCCCGCGCTCGCCACTTCCGCATTAGCGCGGTGACGTCAGTGAAGACGTCACTTCCCATTGGCTGCAGCTCCACGGGCGGGAAGGAGAGGTCTATTCTGCCCGGCAACGGGAGACGTCACTGATGTACCGGATTTCTATTAGCTGTGCTAAATCATCAGTAGAAAATGAAAAAATTCAGTAATGGATGAAGCGGGAGGCGAGGGGAGTGACGGGGTCGGGGGAGATCCAGACCATGGCCGTGTCGTGGTCATCTCCAGGTCACCCCATGATCAGCTCATGGTCATCTCAAGGTCTGGACTGTGTCATGGTCATTGCATGGTCATGGTCATCTCATGGTCACTTCATGGTCACTTCATGGTCACTTCATGATCATCTCATGGCCACAATCACATCATGGTCATGTCACAGTAGAGAATGTGCCAGAGTCATGGTTATTCCATGGTCATGGTCATCTCATCATAATGATCATCTCATGGTCTTGATCAACACATGGCCATGGTGTCTTGTGGTCATCTCATGGTCATCACTTGGTCACAATCATCTCATGCTCATGGTCATCTCATTGTTACCTCGTGATCATCTCATGGACACAATCACATCATGGTCATCTCACAGCTGTGGTCGTGTCATGGTCATGGTTGTCCCTTGGTCAGCTCATGGTCAGAATCATATCTTGACCTTGATCATTCCATGGCTGTGGTTGTATGATGGTCACAGTCATGGTCATCTCATGGCCCAGATCACCACATGGCCACGGTTGCCTTGTGGTCATGTCTTGGTCAAAATCATCTCGTGCTCATGGTCATCTCATGGTCAGCATCATGTTATGGTCATGGGCATGCCGTGGTCATTTCTTGGCTACCATACTTCTTACCCATGGTCATCTCACAGCGATCGTCATGTCATGGTCACAGTCATGGACATTTCTTGATCACCTCATGGCCATGGTTGTGTCATGGTCATCTCATGGTCACCACGTGATCCTGGGCACCACATGGCTGTGTCATCATCATCTCATGGTCACAGTCCTCTCACGGTCATGGCCGTCTCTTGGTCATCTCTTGGTCTCTAATACCTCATGCCCATCTTACAGTCAAAGTCATGTCATTATCACAGCCATGGTAATTTCCTCATCTCCATCATCTCGTGCTCATGGTCAACTCACCCTAATGGTCATCTCATGGTCACCTCATGGTCATAATCATCTCCTTGTCATCATCATCTCTTGGTCATGGTCATCTCCTCATCACCGTCATCTTATGGCTGTGGTCATGCCATGGCCACAATTATTCCATAGCCATGATCATATTGTGGTCACCTCACCGTAATCTCCTGATCCCCATCATCTCATGCTCACAGTCATGGTTGTGTCATGGTCATTGCAAGGTCATGGTCATCTCCTGATCCCCATCATCTCATGCCCAATGTCATCTCTCTGTACCGGTCATCTCATGGTCATCTCATGGCCACAATCACAATATGGTCATCTTACTGTCGTGCTTGTGTCACAGTCATGGTTATTCCATGGTCATGTCATCGTAATGATCATCTCATGGTCTTGATCAACACATGGCCATGGTGTCTTGTGGTCATCTCAAGGTCATCTCTTGGTCACAATCATCACATGCTCATGGTCATCTCATTGTTACCTCGTGATCATCTCATGGACACAATCACATCATGGTCATCTCACAGCTGTGGTCCTGTCATGGTCATGGTTGTCCCTTGGTCAGCTCATGGTCAGAATCATATCTTGACCTTGATCATTCCGTGGCTGTGGTTGTGTCATGGTAAACTCATTGTCACCTCATGATCCTGGTCACCAAATGGCTGTGTGATGGCCATCTCATGGTCACAGCCCACTCATGCTCATGGTCATCTCAAGGTCATCTCACAGTCACAGTCGTGTCATCAGCACAGTCATGGTCGTTTATTTCCTGATATCCATCATCTCATCTTCATGGTCAACTCTCAGTAATGGGCATCTCATGGTCACCTCATGGTCATCTCCTTATCACCATCATCTCATGGTCATGATCATCCTGTGGCCTCAATTATTTCATAGCCGTGGTTATTGTGGTCACCTCATGGTCATCTCCTGATCCCCATCATCTCATGTCCATTGTCATCTCACTGTAATGGTCATCTCAAGGTAATTATTGTGTCATGGTCATCTCTTGGTCATGGTCATGGTCATGTCATGGTCACCTCATGGCCATTGTTCTGTCATGGTCATCTCATATCAGGGGTCGAGGGTGGTCCCCAACAATCCTTTTTAGGCTTTGCAGATATCAGGGCAGAAGTGGCAAAAATTAAAGAAGAACGGAACGACAACCACGACTCAGAAACATAAAACACTTTAATAATAATGAAAGGAAACATGGGATGAGGCCCAAAAATCCAAATACAACAACCGAGGGGACAAGGTCACTTTAGGAGCCTGGGGTTGACGACAAAGATACAGGGAGGTCCAAGGTGTAAATATGGGGTAAGAGAGGGGGTGGAGTTGAGCTTAGGGTCCAATGGGGATAGGGGAAAGTGGGGCAGAGGTGGAGTAAGGGAAGGTAGGATCCAATGGGGTAGGTTGGGTGGAACATTGCATCAGCTGAGGGCCAATGGGGATACAAGGAAGGGAGAACATTCTGGAACTGGGAGAGGTGATAATTAACTGGGAAATGAGGGTTAGGAATATGCATGAGGTATTCACACAGGCAATCCCATAACTCTTCCTAACATTCCTCTGGGGTCACCACAACTTAACAAATGCCTCCCAAGGTTTAGGGTTGGGATATAATTCTTCTTTGGTGATGGTTGCCTGTCCTGGGATACTGGTCAGGCTGACCCCCACATCTCCCCATATCTGATTAACTATAAAAATAGGACTAAAAATTTTGTAAAACTCCATAAAAACATCCTAACAGACAAGGAACAACTAACAATATAAAACAAAAATTATTAAGATAAGTAACCCCGTTTTCATTATGGACAACACCCTCTCCTTGATTCCCCAAGTTTTAAAGACACCATCCAACCTGTCTTTGCCATCATTAATTTGCAACTCTTTGACTCTGTCTCTGAGGACTTGAATACTTAGCACCATTACATCTTACCAATTGAATTCTTTTTCTATGATGAAAGGTATTGCAGTAATCCATTTGAACCAAGCCAAACAGTTCCAATTCTTGAGCCTCTAATGGTGCATGTGGAAGATTGAGAGGCCACGAGTCCCAAAAATCTACAGGATTGTATTTCAGCTTACCAATGGGACTGTTCCTTTGCATATTACGAATGCCCTTTGTATTTACTGGCCACTCATCTATGGCCAGACCTACCAGCCATGTTGAAAAGGGGTTATTTGGGGTGGCAACAGATAAACATAAAGTCTCCTGGTGTGTTATGTCAGCTAAAGGCTCGCTGTTAGGGGTTGGGAGTACTGGAACTTTCTGGTGGGCCGTCCTTTAATGGCTGTAGGTAAGGTTTGATGGTTTTGGCTGGTATCCACCGAGGTCCTCTATCTGTGGAGACACAACCGTATCCCTTCCCCCAATTATTAATCGAAATGATCCTAAAATTTGATTTGTTTCAGGCTCTTTTACTAACACTGATGGTCATCAGCATCATCATCTTTTGGATTTCTGTCACAGCGCGAGGCCGGCTCATGCTCCAGTGTAATTTTTTTTGGTGGCTGCCTGGGGAAATTGCCTTTAGAAGAAAACTGTTTAGCCTGGGGTTGGTTTTGACCAGGAACTGGGTATCTCCCTTTTCTCTGTGGACAATCCTTTCAGAAATGTCCCTGTGGACCACATCGAAAGCAAGTGGGTTGGTATTGTGATTGTGGTGTTTTAAAAGGAAACTGCACAGCCACCAGGGCTTTTGCAACTCCTTGCCCCATGGCCTGGGCCTGTCCTGCTGCCACATTCATCCCGAGACGATTGCACGCCTCGATCATCTGGAGGATCATTGGTGGTGGTTCTCGTGGCAGGGCGTGCAACACCTTTGGACACTCGGAGTTCCCATGAGCTACTGCCAATGTCTCTAACAGCTTGTTCCTGGTCCTATCATCAGGGATTTGCTTTTCCAATGCTTGTTTTAACCGGTCTATAAATTCCATGTATTTCTCTCCTGGCTCTTGCCTAATATTACTATACTCTGAGTTAGGATTGCTGCCATCTGCTACATGGACCAATGCTTTGAACCAAAATTTTTAACTTCACCGAGTACTTGCCTGGGGACTGCTGCTGTTTGCTCCTCAGGTTGGCTAAATTGTCCTTCCCCAATTAGGTGGTCCATCATTAATGCTGCTCTGGCTGGAGTCAGCCAGGAATCCTTGGAGCGTGCGCTTCCATCCCCCTTCCCTCAGGGTGTACTCGGTGGGAGATAGTAACATGGTCATTGTTTATTTTAAGTCATGGGGGATTTGTACATGTACAGTAAAGGTGACCCAAACAAGATTATTAAAATATGGAGATTACCTCCCATGGTCCTTGGCTGCCCGACACAGTTCATTTATTTCCCCATACGTCATTGGCTTCCATCTTGGTGCAGCTCCCTACCCCGAGGTGTCTCACTGGGAATGCAGTGAACTTAGACGCAATCTGCCAATCTCCTTCCTTTATGGCAGCTTTCTGGATCTTGTCCCAGGGATTTTTTGGGGTTAGAGGGTAAGGTGGAGACTCCTCAGAGTCACTAGAGCTCGAGTTCTCTCCAGAGGAAGAGGAGTAACCTGGTAAAAGAGCATTTGGATTGGCACTGAGGTGCCAGGAAGGCTTGCAGGCTTTGGCCATGGGGGCTGCCATGTTGGATATGGGCGCCACCATCGTGTTAGGTGTTACACATTGTGGACCTTGATTTAAGATGGCTGCCTTCCAGACTGGTTCTCTGGAGGCGGGGCCTAAACCAGAAGTAGGCTGCTGGATTGACAGGGTCTGTTCAGTGATCAAGGGAGTGGAGTTCGAAGGCTGATTTGAAGCAGAGGAGGAGGCTGAAGCAGGGTTAGGTGCAGGGTTAGAAGAAACCAACGAGCCAGGTAATCAACGCTTGCATTGGTGCCGGGTTTCAAGGATAACATGGAAAATACGGAGCATGCAGGGTGCACTGGAGTCCCTTTTTACTGAAAGTTGGTAGAGCTTGGTCCCCACTGAGTCCCAGAACTTGATGTCCCCCGTGTCATCAACAGAGGTGTCAGGGAAGTTCTAACAGATCCACCTCACAAGCAGTTTCAGTTCCTCCTTGGAAAAATCTTTGCCATGTTTCTGCAGAGTAAACTTAAATTGTCCATAAACACTCTCCTCTACTTTGGACAAATGTCACGATCCGCTATTAATGCAGAGTGGGGGTCATGATGATTCGTTTGATCTCAAAGGTGCAGACAGGTAAATTGCAGGGGACAAAATCAGTTTGTTCAACAACAGCAATGTATTTTCATTAAATGCCAACAAATCAGTTGCGACAGAGGGGAGAGATACAGGAAACAAAGTATAGAGAGAGAGAAAGAAAAAAAGGGGATGGGAAAATAGCTCCCAACAGACAAGATGGGCGTCCTCACGGGTCATCCGACAGACGAGTCTTCATCAGTGGAGAGATCTCAGGGGTCTTCTCCAGAGGGTCGCTCTTTTATAGTCCTTCTCCAAAGCGAGTGGCCTCTGGCCAAGAGGTGGGAAGATTTATGGACCATTGTGTGGTGCTGCAGGAGACAGGTGTGGTCAAGCAGTCCTCAGTTGGTACAACACAACCTCTGGTTGGTGCCACAACAGCACAGTCCAGTGAACACAATACACCAGCACACAGCCAGAGCATCCACCTTGGCCAGGCCAGGAAACCATTGTTGGGAGTCAGCCTGGGTGGGGTCCTCGAGGTCTCCTTGCGACAGTCAGGAGGCAAAAATGAGGGAAACTTTGGACCGACCCTTATAACGTATTACCTCGCATCTTCTTTTCTCACCACCTTAGAGCTGCTCTGGCATTCCACCTGATCTCGCTCCAATCCTGTCCCATCCCACACCAATCCTGCCCCATCCATCCACCTGATCCCACTCCAGAATCCACCCCCGATCCCACTCCACAATTCCATCTGATCCTGCTCTGGACCCCTTCTCTGATCCAGAATCCCGCCCTGATCCAAATCTGTCGATCCTGCCCCAATTCCCCTTTGGAATCCCACACTCATCCTGCTCCGTTCCTGCGGTCAAACCGTTGTTCCCACGTCATTTCCTGCAGAAAGAGAACTTCCATGAGATTCCAGCACAGAACACACTCTGGGATTAAAGCCCAGATGGATCCCAGGATCCATCCCGGGATCTGCACAGAGGGGATCCAGAGCTGGATCCACCACTGGTACTCACCGGCTGCCATGTTGCATCAATTCCTGTTCCTCCTCCCTGTGGAAAAACAGTGGGATCAGCGTTGGTGCCACAGGATTCCCAGAACAGTGCTGGGTGGATCCGTGCCCATTCCTGACCCCAATCCCGTGTGTTACCGGCTTGGCGCCTCCAGACGATGAATCCAATGAGGACAATGAGGATGATGATGGCAGCGATGATGGACACAGCGACCACCACGACGAGATTCCCGCCAGAAGTCGGGTCTGGGAAAAGCAGGATGATGAGGAGAGGGAGGGGAATACCCATTTGGGAATTCCCAATTCCCACATTCCACATTCCCAGCCTCACCCCAAGCGTAGATCCCGGGCTCCGACATTCCGGGATGCACCACCCGGCACCGGTACTGCTCCCGCTCCTCCGGCCGTGCCTCGATCCTGGCCCAGGTGTGGAAGGTGCCGTCGCTGTTGGGAACGATCCCGCCCCACTCCGTCTCCTGATCCCAGATTTCATCCCCCTTCATCCAGTTGACTTCAATGGAGCTGGGGTAGAATCCGTACGCGTGGCAGGACAAGATCAGCGTCCCGTGTTCCTCTTTTCCAGACACATGGACATCAGGGGGCTCTGGAATGGGATAACGGTGAGAGACATCCATGGAATTCCATGGAATGAGTCCATGGGTGAGATCTGGCCCTGG